>VUQS01069316.1:0-10756 GCA_015108495.1 Heterochromis multidens
GATATTCAGTTTTTGTTGGTTTGTTTTTTTGCTGTTGAAACCGACAATTTCTCCTGAGGAGAGTACATGCTCTCACAGTTGAACCAAGAGAACAAGAGTGATATTCTGATGTCGGAGTATTCATGAACGTAGCTCTGCACTGCAAAACAGTGTCAACTTCGAAAGTGTTTTCTCTGACTGTGTAAATAAACTAAACAGGGATATTCTAAAGTGTCAGATCATTCAAGTGAAAATGACTTCTGCATATTTTTAGGTTACCAGTTTTAACACCAGTTCTATTAATATACTCTGGGTTACATACTTTTAAAAAATGCAATTTTAAAAGTAATCCAAAATCAGACAAATCATCTGTGATTAATTCTATTAAAGAACAAAACACAACAATGGCATTCACTGAGAAAGTTTTACAGACAGGCAGAGATGGGGGTTGCTGCTTGTCTGCAGGAGGACGGCTCTTATTTCACACCTGAGCATTAAGAGGTGACAAAAGGTTCACCGTAATGCAAACAACGTGCGACTGCTGAACAACAAGCAGTAAAATGAGAAAAGAAAAAATCCCTCATTTTAACGTCGTCCTACAGTTCTGGAAAATACAAAGAAGAGGGCTGTTTTTATGACAGTGTTCTGTAAATACTTTCTGTCAATGATTCCTCCAAAGAGAACCATGTACTGTGTTAAAATCACACCTGGGCGTAGACAGTTTGGGCTGGGAATTGGAAGTCATCTTTCTGTGGGGGTGGGAAGCAGTTTGAATGGTCGCTTAATATGCGACAAAAGAATCCACTGTAATGCTAATGATAGTCTGGGCTCTTACCTGTCTGTAAAAGCTGTTTTTGGCTTCACCCGGATCTAGCATTTGAAGACACAGTTTCCCATAAATTTTGCATGGTTTATTCCCTACATTCAGGCTGACGGGTATGATGATGACGATGACGATGATGATTAAAATAGATATCTGTTGTTAGTAATCTCTTGATTGCACAGTTAAAAAATCATGGTCTGTGGGGGCTGGGAAAGCTTTTATAAAGAAAAATGCCTTTCAGCTTGAGTAAACTAAACCTGCTGATTTTCCTTTGATGGAAGGCTAACAAGAGCAACAGGTGCCACAGTTTTGTGATATGGATGAAAAACCCTTCTGAAAAGGGCCACACTGATTTACTGATGTTCATTTGGTTATGATGCCCAGAAACCAACCACTCAGATCAATTAACTGGCAACAGTTTGAAAAATTAATTTTGGTGCCTTTTATGAACAAAGAAATCTACAAAAAAGAAAAGTTTTTCAGTGTTTCTGTGACTCTAACTTCATTCTTTGGATTTCAGAGAGTAAACGCAGGTTTCCGGACACAGAGGGAGGCTTCTTCTTAACAAGATTTCTGATGTTTTATTAATGTTCGATCTCCACTGAGGCTGCTGCTCCTTCACTCCAATAGCTGCAGGTTTATCCCGCTTAATTGGATCTACATAATTTGCTAGAATTATTCCTAATCTAATTATTCCTTACCTAATTATTTCTAATCTATTTGTTGGAAATTTGTGCCACTGAAGGAGGGCAGGGAGTCGGCAGCATTCAGAAACCTTGAAACCTGGATCAGGTTTTTCTTTCACATGACTCCCAGATAACCAGATAACCAGATCCTGGTTTCGGTGATCAGCAATTGATGTCTGCACATATAAAAAAGGAAAGCTAAAAAACCCAATCAGAATGGGAGAACTGAGATCCAGATCCACAGAGATCCAGAGACAGCTGTCCATCAGCGTCAGCTGCTCTCTCGTGTAAATATTAATTTCACCCCTGCACCGTCACACGTTACCTTCATCTTCATCATTCACTTTAACATCTTACACTCCAAAATACCCATATTGCATAGATAACTTTAAAAACTGTTTTTTAAAAGCTTGACTGATGTGGGGACAAATGAATTTTTAAAGTGATTCAGCCTGAACTTTGGGACTCTATATCTTCTGCCAGAAGGCAAGAGCTCATACTCAGGATGGAGGATATGCGACGGGTCTGACAGAAACCTCTGTGCCTGTCTGATTACAAACTGCTCATAAATGGACTGGAGGGCGAGGTCTTCAGTGCTTAAGCTGGTTTTATGGTCCCACAAATGTGTCCGCCTGTGAACACGATTTCGGTCGGACACAGCCGAAATCTGGGGTGGTTTTCACCCACCCCACATGTGCTCCCGTGCAGTCCTCCAAGATACTGACTGTGCTTCGCTGAAAGCAGATGACTTAAGCATCTGCCGAATGTTGAGAGAGACAGACATCTGACTCAATTTCTGTAAAAGCAAATGAGGCTGCAACATGTTATAAAAATCAATACACAAAATACGGGCATAGGCCTTGGGATTTTCCAGGTGCTCTGATTTCAGTATAGATACCATGTACTTTTCAAAACATTTCATGACAACAGGAGTTAAAGCCACTGGTCTATAATCATTATTTTCTGTAGGACTTGGTTTCTTTGGAATTGGAATATTTGGTGTGCTTATTTTTTTTTAACTACATTTAGAGACCCTTTTATTCATTATATGTTCCTATTTTATTATTGAATTTGAGATATTTTACTTTATAAAGCCACTGTATTGCATTATATTAAGCTTACATTTAATTAAATAAGTAGTAGCATAAGTTTGTTTGATTTAATTAATACAGTAACCTTAAGAGTAATGATAATTTTGCATATGTTTTCTCTCTTTAAAAGTTATCAACCTAACTGACTAACTGTGTGTGTGTGTGTGTGTGGGGGGGGGGGGTTGTCTATTTTCAAGTTTGGGCAGGAGCTGAGTAGACCATGTTAAACTTGACAGTTGATAACCATGTGTGACAGTAAAGACGAAAGGATTAAAGGCCTGATTAAGGGAAAAACTGTCCAGTGTAATGCACATACAAAGCTGTAAATAAATGATTGTCTAAGCAAACCTTCGCAAAATGGCGGAAGAGCTTTTTGGGAAATCTCTAAAGCAATTAAAGCAGGAACAGACTCTGGCTAAAGGTCCTTTCACTAAACTGGCTAACTTTCTTGCTAGAGCAGCACAGACTGTCTGAGATTGAATTGCGAGAGGAATTTCAAAAGCTCACTTCTGAGGCTAGAAAAGTTGGTGAGGCAAATGATGACTATAGGGTTGGCTTATTAGCAGAGATTGAAAGCACAGATGATGGTGAGGAATCAAAGCTTGACAAGCAACAGGAGGCTAACTTGGAGCAAACAAGTGTTGACTGTGAAACAAGGTTGGAGGATGTCAGAAAAATAGCACAGACCAACTTGTGGACCAGATATGGGCATGGTGAGCTGAGCGCTGCAATCATGGAAGCAGAAAGAGCTTGTGATGATGCTGCTGCAACACTGGTGTCTGCAGTGAATTTGCCAGGCTATGAGGTGCAGTTGACTTTTATGAGGAGAAAGGTTCAGGATGCAACTAAAAGTCTAGCAGCCTGAGCGCTGTGGATTCCAGTAAAAGAAAAGGCTGAGATAGAAGGTAGAGTGAGGGACTTGAGAGCAGCCTATAACAAGCTTGAAATTAGAAAGGCGGAGTTTGTCATGTTAAACTTGACAATTGTTTAATTTAGATTTTTACATTTTAGCACCTTTACATTACTTTGTTTTATATTTAAGCTCCTTTTATGCAGTTTTTACCTTAATTTATTTTTGTCACACTGTATTTACTTCATTGAGCTATACATGTACTTTATTTAATTTAGGTTGCCATAGGCTGTGTTTAATGTTTTGGCCACTGTAACAGGAATATTCCACAGGATGTGCACCTAATTTGGCTCTAAGTAACAATTTACTCACTAAAACATTTATGGAGAAAGTAAAGTTTTGATCTGCAGGGTTGCCTGAGGAAGAGATTTCCTCCTTTTGTTTCTTTAGATATATACACATTTACATAATAGTTTTAAAACCTTTTAACTTAAAAATGTCAAACTCCGTCTGAGTCAAAATTAACTGAGACTGCCGTTACTGGGATGCTCCTGGCGACTAATTTGCTAGATGTTTAAACTAGAGAAAAAAATGAGACTAGTCGACCAGTCTAAAGAAGACAGAAAACCCGAAGAAAACATTCAAAACTCAGCACATTTTAAATGGACGAAGTTAAACACTGGCAAAACAAATATTTTGTCTATTTTATGAAACCACTGATCACATTCCTCATTAATCAAATCACATTTAAGTATTGCTGAAGTATGTGGCTCCGTGTATAACTCTGCAAACACATGATGTCAGATTAGTTTAGAGTTCAGGAAACTAACAACCTGGTGCAGATGGTTACACATTGCTTTGGCTGCTTGGTTACAATCCAGTTTATTCTTACACAGCCATCATATAGCCACCTTTTTTTTTTTTTCTTTTAACGTCAAAGCACTGCAGAACAGCGCTGTTTACTTTCCCCCTTGGGAAGGAGGGGAAATGGGCATCTTTCAGGGCTGCAGACTCAGGTAGTGGCCAGTGGTGTTTGATTTTGAACCGCTAACTGTCGTTACACATTAATAAAATAATACATTTAACCAGCTAGTGTTTCTGGTGCCGACTAGCTAAGACAGCAACGTTTAAACGTCAACAAGTCCCTGGCCATAAACTATCAACAGGACTACTTCCCCTGCTGCCACATTTGAGTCAGCACTTTTTAGCAGGTGTCATTTGTCAGTATCAGATCTTCAGTAAATGGTTGCAGCAGCCAAAATACATTCAAGTGTTTTGTCTCTTTTATTGCCCTGTGACTCAGATAACAGATGCATGGATGGAATTACACTAAAAACATGAGTATAAGGAGGCAGAGTGTCTGTCTATGCAAAAGCAAATAGAACCCAGCAGTACATGGGCAGAGAGGAGCATTCTAACATAATATCAGTGCTTTTTTTAAATATCGGCATGCTCCCAGGTGGAACAGAAACGTTTGGAAGAGTCGATAACAAAATAAATGAAACCTTTCTCAAAGCTGTGGTCTGCTGACATCAGTTTTACACTTTAAACCTGCCGTCACAACGGTTTCATAACAGCAGCCCATCCCCGTCGCAGCTTCCTGTCTTCATCACGGCGTCCCGAGCACAGCAGCATCTCTGTCATGGCGTCCCGTCCCCATCACGGCATCCCCATCACAGCGCCCCGTTCCCAGCATTTTCCTGAGCTCAGCAGCATCTCAGTCTGATCAAACACATTTTGTTGGCTGTGTAAAAGCAGAGCAGCGTGCCAAGTGTCAGCATGATGGATAGACTAATATGGGATGGTATGACTGCAGCATCACTGTGGAATATGAACTGATTAACTAGGTTATACCTACACGTTTCCAGCTCCTTTTTATGGTTTATTACCCAATAATTATTCGACAGGATTAAATTTTTATAATTTATTTATTTCAACAGCTGATTTTGGTTTTCCTTCTTCAAACATTGTATCTGTTGTTTGTTTTTGTTTTTTTTTGTTTTTGTTTTTTTTTAGGTTAACGACACAAAGTGCTGAATCACAGGTCAGGATTGTGTGTTGATACATGTCCAAACAGGAAGTGCTGCTGCCCTGACACGTACTGGATCACTTAATCCCAGTTCCACTCTTTTGACTCCCATTTTAAGCCTCTTAGCTTATCAGAGGAATGAACAGGGGCTGATTTTAAAGGATGCTGTCTGCTCTTATCTCTGCTCTTTGTCCTCAAGATGCAGCGGATGCAGAGAGATTGTGGAAAAGCTTCTGCTTCAATGAGAAATTCACAAGTGTGGCACATATTGAGAACCAGCATCTGAGTCATCAGATCTCTGTAATCAATGATATTTATTACACCTTTAATGAAGCACGAACACTCACATTAAAATTCTCCTTTTCATCCTCACTGAGACAGAACTGAAAGTAGTTAAATCTCAGCAACACTTGGAGAATAAACGCCGACCAGGGGCAGCACGGTGGTGTGGTGGTCCGAGGACCTTCTTGCTGGGTTTGAATCCTCTTGCCGGCTGGTTCTCTCTGTGTGGAGGTTCCATGTTCTCCCAGTGTCTGCATGGGTTTTCTCTGGGTACTTCAGCCCAAAGACGTGCATGCTGGGTAGTTGTAGGTGTGAGCGTGAATATCCACTCTGTGTTAGCTCTGAGACTAAGAGACTGGCGTCCTGCCCTGTAACAGCTAGGTTAGGCTAAATGATTTTACTAGTTATGAAAAGGAAGATTTAATTTTTCTTAAGTTTTATTTATTAAATTTACTTTGATTTCAAATTCATTTGTACCTTATAAAGATATTTCTTTGGTCATTGTATGTTAAACTGTTACTGCTTATCGTTCATCCTTCCCTGGAGACAAACTTTGAAAACCAGAAAATCCAAAAAGCTCCCATTTTCTTCCTTAGCATTACCATCTCCCCCTCTTTGGTTGGGTTTAAACAGCTGTATGCCTGAAAAAACAGGGATGGAATGTGAGGTTTTTCACTGAAGTAGACTGTTAGTGTGGTTTCTCTTAGTCGAGCTTCTGTGTTCCTGTAAAGGGAATGTGTTGTTTCATATCACCACTGAACAGAATAGAGTAACGGCAGCAGAGGCAGGACTTTCCTCTCTTGTTCCTCCTGTTCTCATTTCCAAGTCCTTGACCTCGACATGAAACTGAGCCGGTCTGTATCAGAAATGGCAAACCGCAATCTGTTCAAATGTTAACGACCGCAGCTCACCTGAATACTCAGCATTAATTCTGGAACAAAGTGAAGAGAGAAGTGTGGAAAGCAACTCCATCAGTGTCGGTGTGATGGAGAAAAATAACTTAAAGAGAAAGGATGGATGGGCCTTGACAAAGTGGAATATTTAGCAGCGAGTGGAGGTTTGGTGATGAATGGCCGTCTGATAGGCTGAGAAAACATTAGTCCGGCCTGTGCAGCACGTTACTGAACGTCTGACGGATCTCTCCCTGAATCACTTCAGACTGGCCATCATTCCCTGAGTAACACGCCATGCTGTGATGAAGTAAAACCCACCTCTCTTTTCATTTCTACCCTTTAAGTCATCGCAGTGGTTATCACTGCGGTGGCGCTGCTCTGAGCCTACGGTGGAAGAAGAGCCTCATAACCAGCTGATGGATGCCTTCTGGGATTCCCAGGTAATCAAACAGGGAGATTAGATGCTGCATTAACTGCCGAGCTGCTCCTCATATCTCTGCAGGCTAATGAACGCTCAAACAAACAGAGAGGGGATGGAGGAGGAGGAGCACAAAAAGGCAAGCAGCTGCATGGAAACAACACCTATGCAGGACTGCTGCTGGGGAACACTGGACTGTAATTATCACCAGACAGCCACATGTGTTTAGCTGTCAGCTGAGCTGATGGATGGTTTGAAGTGTTTGTTAGTTTTCTGTTATTCAGTCAGATTATTATGTCTCAAATGCTCAGTTTCATCAAAATACACCCAGTCAGTGTTTCTGATGGCGTTTCAATAACATCTGTATGCAGATGACACGACTGTATGTATATAGCAATTTCATCTGTTTTCATGAAATCAATCTCCACAAAGTATTCATGCATTCAATCAGTCACATGAAACCTGATGGCTATTCAAGAACAACTCAATACATGAGCAGTTCAAAAAGATATATCTATGAAGGAATTTCTAAATGGAGAACACAGTTCATGACTCTTGTTAGTTACATCTGCTTCTACACATTTTACTCCATTTATCAGAATCTAAAATAATCTGATACACACTTTTACCCAGTTTGCTTCAGTTAAGTTGCTTCAACAGAAACTTCACTTTGGCTTTTTCACTCACCCTGAAAAGTATCCCCAAGTTCACAGAAGAAAATCCAGGGAATCTAGACAGATATTAAGTGGCGCATGCATAACCACAGAAAACTACTGAGGCATGTTTATTCTCCAAGCATCTCCGAGGGCACTTCTCCAGTACAAGAAACACAAGGCTGAAGAAAACGGGAAAAGAAAATGAAGGCAGGCAGCTGGTGAGCCTGACTGATTCATAGCAGGGCAGGTTTCTTAGACAATGGAGCTGTCAGTTCAATTCCTTGCTCAGTCTCCATTTCCAGAGGTTTTGTTTCTTAGCAGCTGAGCAACCAGTTGGGAGTTTAAGCTACACGCAGTGGTGCTTACATTTAAGGCGATAATGTTCGGTATGCTTCTTCTCCAGTGTCGCATCCACACAGAGTGTAAAGCCCAAAAAAACAGTAATAATGGGCAGGGCATATTCTAAAGTGGCAAATCTGAGTAATCCCACCTGCTAATCGCAACACCCCACTGGACTGGAGGTAAGCAAAATGAAAATCCCCTTCATAAACTACATAGTTCTTCAATCACCACAACACTTGGGACCAAATTATAACTATATTTTGTCAGGAAATTATAACCAATCCATACTGAATGAGATGAACAAATGGACAAAGCCTTAAAGCCAGATGTTTGCAGTTTATTCCAGGTGAACTTCTAGCTGAGTGGAGCAGTTTTGTTCTCATCTGTCAACCTATCAAAATATGCCCTATTTCACCATTTTTCACAGAGGTTCAGCAACATCTGTATGCAGACAACACAACTAATTACACTCAAGACAAAAATGAAGCTAAACAAAAGTAATATTTGGTCAGTGAATCACAGTGAACAACGGTGAATAACAAGTAAACTATGATGGAAAACATGAACATAAAAGGATCTAAAAAGGGAAACCATACACCAGACATTTTATTTAACGTAAGCATCTTATAAATTGATTTCTGCTCTGCATTTGTTGGTTCATTATGTACAAGATGCTCTTGGTTTTGTCAAAATATGTCCAGTTATGTTGTTTCTCAAAGATTTGGCAACATCTGTATGCAGATGACACAAGTGATTACACTCAATAAAAATTAAACAAAAATCATAACTCTACTGAATCTTTTATTTTGTCAACAAAAATATTAACTAAATGTTAAAGTTTTAAAGGAAAAAGTGGACAAATATGGAAATTATTTTATTTGACTGTCTCAGTATTTATCGTAAGCAGTGCACAACTAATCTCAAGAACGTGAGACCTAATCTTGAAGGTAAGTTGTCCAACAAACCTTGACAAACCATTTCAAGTGAGTTTTTAGCTGAACGTTGTCACGGAAATTCACAACATCTGTGTGCAGACATCACTGCACAATATGAAAAAAACAACAAAAAATGGACAGTAGAAAACACTACCAAAAAGTCGCTTTTTAGTCGCTTAACAAATATGAAAGAATAATCTCTTGATGCATGCTCAATAATCCAGGTAAAAGAATCCCAAAAAGTTGAATCTGTTCATCTGGACGTGGCGTTTTTTAGTGGGAGAAACGTTTCGTTTACCAACTGGTAACTTCTTCAGTCTGAAGAGACTGAAAGAATAATGTTCAAGGAAGGTGAATGCAAAGTTTATCACCACAAATATTACTACATAAACTGCATTTGTCTAATTTCAAGATGTCAACTTTCTACCCTTCGGTGTCTTGTGCAAAATCTTGCACAGTATTAGCGCAACACTAATCGTCAGACAATAAACATCATAGCAGACATTTGTTTGTTTCAAATTATGTCCCCAATTATGCCATTTCTCTAGTAACTTCTAGAAACTTTCTTCTGGTTTCTGCACAAACATCAGTTTTCTGCTGTTCCCATAGTTTTCTCAAGACACATACAATTTCAGTTTCTCATGAAGGTTTAAAAAATCTGTATAGAGATGACACAATTATTTACACTCAGGATAAACAAGCTTAAACATAAAGTCATATTTAGGAATATTTAATGTATAAAATTTAGAACAAAACATAAATGGTAAACCAACAATTTTTTTTTAAGGTGAACTTCTAAATTGTTTTTACATTGTCATTTTTCTGCTTTTCAGCCATCAGCTTGTTATGTGTCCAACACTCCTATTATCATCCAGATACACTATATTGCCAAAAGTATTCACTCACCCATCCAAATAATTGAATTCAGGTGTCCCAGTCACTTCCGTGGCCACAGATGTAAAAAATCAAGAACCTAGGCATGCAGACTGCTTCTATAAACATTTGTGAAAGAATGAGTCACCCTCAGGAGCTCAGTGAATTCCAGCGTGGTACCGTGATAGGATGCCACCTGTGCAACAAGTCCAGTTGTGAAATTTCCTCACTACTAAATATTCCACAGTCAATTGTTAGTGGTATTATAATAATATGGAAGTATTTGAGAATGACAGCAACTCAGCCACGAAGTGGTAGGTCACATAAAATCACAGAGCGGGGTCAGCGGATGCTAAGGCGCATGGTGCGCAGAGGTCACCAACTTTCTGCAGAGTTAATAGCTACAGACCTCCAAACTTCATGTGGCCTTCAGATTAGCTCAAGAACAGTGTGTAGAGAGTTTCATGTAATGGGTTTCCATGGCCGAGCAGCTGCATCCAAGCCTTACATCACCAAGTGCAATGCAAAGCGTCAGATGCAGTGGTGTAAAGCACACCGCTACTGGACTCTTGAGCAGTGGAGACATGTTCTCTGGATTGATGAACACACATCACATTTCTCCATCTGGCAAGTCTGGGTTTGGCGGTTGCCAAGAGAACGGTACTTGTCTGACTGCATTGTGCCATGTGTAAAGCTTGGTGGAGAGGGGTTTATGGTGTGGGGTTGTTTTTCAGAAGCTGGGCTCGGCCCCTTAGTTCCAGTGAAAGGAACTCTTAATGCTTCAGCATACCAAGACATTTTGGACAATTTAATGCTCCCAACTTTGTGGGATCAGTTTGGGGATGGCTCCTTCCTGTTCCAACATGACTGCGCACCAGTGCACAAAGCAAGGTCCATAA
>VUQS01069317.1:0-15865 GCA_015108495.1 Heterochromis multidens
AATAATTGCTCCCACAGTTGATTTCTTCACACCAAGCTGCTTACCTATTGCAGATTCAGTCTTCCCAGCCTGGTGCAGGTCTACAATTTTGTTTCTGGTGTCCTTTGACAGCTCTTTGGTCTTGGCCATAGTGGAGTTTGGAGCGTGACTGTTTGAGGTTGTGGACAGGTGTCTTTTATACTGATAACGAGTTCAAACAGGTGCCATCAATACAGGTGACGACTGGAGGACAGAGGAGCCTCTTACAGAAGAAGTTACAGGTCTGTGAGAGCCAGAAATCTTGCTTGTTTGTAGGTGACCAAATACTTATTTTCCACCATAATTTGCAAATAAATTCTTTAAAAATCAGACAATGTGATTTTCTGGATATTTTTTTTTCTCATTTTGTCTCTCATAGTTGAGGTATACCTATGATGAAAATTACAGGCCTCTCTCATCTTTTTAAGTGGGAGAACTTGCACAATTGGTGGCTGACTAAATACTTTTTTGCCCCACTGTATGTTGCTCCAGAGTTTGGATTGTGGCAGCTGAGTCTGGCACTTGTGTTTAGAGGTTACATTCTAGGAGAAACTATTTGGGACTCCAGCTGAACATGCTGTGCAGGAAATGTTTGTGATATGATGTTCAGAATCAACTCCAAAAGGCATATATCCACCGAGACCCACATTGCCGCCTTCATATTAGAGTTGAAACAACTTTTTCTTTGGTTTCTTGGGATTTCTCAAAAGCCTAAGGCGAAGTAAACAAGCAGTTTAGCACTGATGTTCTTTAACCCACAAAAAAAAATGAAAGGGAGTTTCTAAGAAAATGTAAAAACTAAAACTGATAAAAGGAAATGATGTAAATAGCTGAAAATGGAAAAGAGAGGCAACTCAGTAACTGTCAAAAGAGAGCAGATGAAACTGTTAAGTCCAGCATGTAAAAGCTATTTATAAGATGTTTTAAAAAGTATTTTAATATACAGGATCTCCAGCCACTGAACCAAGAACTATGTACATACAATTACATGAAAAAGAAAGTTCTCACCTAGTATCCATATCCCCAGTGAGGTGGCAATGACCAGCAGGGAGCAGTAGAAGGGGGAACCACCCACCATTCATGACCATGTCCCACAGGAGCCAAGGTTGAGCAAGCCCCAGACCTAGGCCCAGCCATGGTCCTGTGAAAAACTAAGTACACCCCATGATTCATTAGCTTGTAGAACCACCTTTAGAAGCAATAACTTGAAGTAATCATTTTCTGTAATGAACTCATTTTTACAACATGGCTTCAGTTCACTGAGCTTTGCAGCATTCATTTATGAACAGTTCTCTTAAGGTCCCACCACAGCATTTCAATTCTGTTGTAGATTGGCTGGTGTGCTGGTGTGCTGGTGTGCAGTTTCAGCCAAGCTTTACCTGTCTCAGAGAGAGCCTCACCTTTGACTCTACAATACTTTGATATACAGAGGAGTTCATGGTTGACTCAATGACTGCAAGGTGCCCAGGTCCTGTGGCTGCAAAACAAGCCCAAATCATTACCCCTCCACTACCATGCTTGACAGCTGGTATGATTTTGTGATGGTATGCTTTGTTTGGTTTCTGCCAAACGTGGCATTCTAACCAGTCCTGAATGGTTCAAGGCCAACCTGTGCCTAAGCATACTTGCAGTTACAGTCAGTTCATTGCTTGATTTTTCCTATATTCATGCTATTTTTGTTTTTTGGGGTGCACTGTGTTTGGACAGATTTTGAGCAGAAAAGGCAGCCTGTTTCAGATTTTAAGGAACATATAGTGACAAAAAAAAGAAAAGAAAAGAAAATATAGCCGCCTGGACACATACTTTAGATTGGATAAACAGCATTGTACAGAGTGGCTGTTTAATGTGAGGGAATGTAGATGGGGGGGTGGGGGGGGATCTAACGTGCATTTTTCCTGTTTTTTGTTCTTTCTGTCTACAATTTAACCACTGGTCTAGAATTTTCTGTAGTAAACACATGCCAGTATTTATAGTAATGTAGGTGAGTCACTGTTTCAACTCTGCCCCTGTGACATCTTTCTCCTTCACTACAGTCATGAACCTTCTCTGTGGTCTTCCTCTTTTCCTCCTGCGCAGCAGCTCCATATTTAACATCCTTTAACCAATATATCCACTATCCCTCCTCTGCACGTGTCCCAACCATCACAACCTTGACACTCTAACTTTGTCTCCAAACCACTCAAAGGAAAATATGTTACTCTAACTGTGGGGTGAGCTGACCCTTTAACATTCAATTTCCTGTCTTGCATGAGAGATGCTTTAGGGATAATTGGACTTTATAGCGATTAAAAACACATTTTTAAGAACTCATGCACACTGTAAATATAGTATTGGGCTACCTAACTTAGAGAAACAAAGTGTAGGAGAAAGTCATTCCATTGTGATCCAACAGCACCACATGTCTTGTACCTCTGCTTCCCATGTTCTAAAAAATACATTATTCTATGATTAAAAGACTGCACAACACAGAATGTATCACATACTCACTGACCGCAGTTGGGACACAGAATGCAAATCCTAGTCTCTGATGTCAATGTCCTGTGTTTTGTACACCCAACCAATCCTCCACTCAGTCTCCTGTGACTTTTGGTAGTATAATAATTTCACACCTCCTAGACTGGATAAAAATATTGCCAGCGAATGTAATCCAGGCAGAAACTACATTTCCTCCAAAATTCGTAGGAGGAAACTACAATAGTATTATGCACTCTATTAGTATAATGTTATATTTTGTTAAGATGAAAAAAAAAGAGCAGAAACATCCTGGAATGTGAAGAATATGACCTTTACTTTGTGACCTGAAGCTGACTTCATCCGAATAAGTACTTCTGCTAACACTACCTGCCTATTTAAAGCTTGATGAAGGAAGAAAGTTAATGAACCTGTGAACTCTCTCTCTCTAGCTCTTGCTGCTGTTCTTTCCTCTCTCTTCTTTTTTTCTGGACATGGAATGAATGAAAGTGAGTCGTGAGATTTTGGCCATTAAAAAAAATCTCTCCGGGAATTAAAAGAAAAATCCCCTCCTGGGCAGCCCTCTGAATTGTTGCACAAATTAATCCCCCTTTCCCAATTCCATCATTCGCCCCCAGCTCTCCTTTCGGAATTATCCGTTTTCAATTATTTCTCCCTCCTTTTCTAATTTCTAGTCACCATTGGAAATATCAGTGGTGATGAGAGAAGAGACGAGAGGAGTGAGTGCTTTATTAATTGCTCTGATGTGGATTAGATGTGAGCATCGTGGCCACCCCTCCACTCCCTATCCTCCAATCACATTTCAATTAATAACAGTCAGCCAGGCATTGCCTCAAGATGTGCTAGCAAGATGATTGGCCTGTCAGTCAGAGCTGCTAGGAAGCATTTGCAATTTGTCACTAGTTTCCTCTTTCTTTCCCTCTTTTCACCATCGCTCACTCTTGTTTCTATCGCATAATCTTTTTTCCACTTGGCCCTTCTCTCATCTGCCTCTTCACCCAGGTATTTTTTCTGCCTTCAAAATCATGCGACATGTCATCCATTTATTCATTTTTCTTATGATAGCTTGGTCAACATTGAAAAGGACTGTCTATATCTATGAGTGTGTGTGTGCATGCATGCATGTGTGTGTGTGTGTGTGTGTGTGTGTGTGTGTGTGAATCTGCTAAGAGGTTTTCTCTTGCCTGAGATGGCATGCAACTTTAAAAACTGTCATCCTGCACCACATTTCATATGCAATGGGAGACAACACAGCCATTTTCTATTAAGGCCTGCATGCTCTCATGATAGCCTGATATCCAGGACTAACTTGCACTGATATACAGTATAAAAATACACTTCAATCATTTCTCTTTTTGTGACCCTATTATGGTTATCTTTTGCCACCTGCTCCTCTATACTTTGCAGCCTGTGAGAATTGATGGCCTAATTTTTTTCTTTGCTTTTGAGGTTCTGTTCTCATTTTTAATGTGTTTATCTTTACCCATCTTAGGTAAAAGGATTAACATGGAAAGACAAACTTTTATATCAATCAGGTGGCTTACAGAAATGAAAATCGACAACTAACTTGGCACCTGTAAAGCAGGTGCCCACAAAAACTGTAGTTCCTCTAATGTCCAGTTGAGGCTGGCTTCAAAGGCAAATCAATCCCTATAAACTATCCTGTTAAAATGTCTAACTAAACAGCACCAAAAGACATGTTTACAGTGTGGTACAAATACAGTTTTAGCCTCTGGGGATAGCTTCCCCTTTCATAAAAATGGTACGATAGGTGAATTTATTTTATAACTTTACTTGCATACTAGTATGGCTTAAAGTTGGCGACCTTGCTAATTCCAGTTACTGAAGTGGACCTCGCAACTGTGTTTGTACTGTTGGTGTCTGTTGGACCATTTTAATTGAATTAACTTACAAATTATATGGCTTTCTGTACGGTAAAGACTATGCAAGTTTGTTTTCCAGCTTTGGTGAGTGATTTCATTCAACAGTTTATGGATACAACTTGCTAACCAAGCTTGGTAGAATTTGCTGATCACTGTTACCATTTCATCCTCTTGTCCAAATACGATCATTTATGGTTGCAAAAAGCCAACATGGTGGCACCCAGAAAGGTAATGTTAAGGCTTCAAAATGTCTCCTGTCTTTTTGTCAGTGCCACTGTCTCCAAACCATTCATCATAGCAGGTCTCACTACCATCTTGTAAACCTTCCCTTTAACTCTTCCTGCTATCCTTCTGTCACAAATCACCCTGACACTCGTCTCCACCCACTCCACCCTGCCTGCACTCTTTTCTTCACCTCTCTTGTGTACTGCCTGTTGCTTGGATGATTGTCCTCAGGTATTTAAACTCATCTACTTTCATTATCTCTACTCCCTGCATGTTCACCTTTCCACCTGTCTCCCTCTCATTCACACAGATGTATTCTGTTTTGCTTCTACTGACTTTCATTCCTCTTCTCACCAGAGCATACCTCCACCTCTCCAGGCTCTCTTCCACCTGCTCCCTACTCTCATTACAAATCACAATGTCATCCGTGAACATCACAGTCCACAGAGACTCCTACCTAACCTGACTTCCTCATGCAGTACCACAGTTCCTCTCTTTGCACCCTATCATATGTTTTTTTCTAGTTCCACAAAGACACAGTGCAACTCCTTCTGACCTTCTCTAGATTTCTCCATCAACACTTTCAAAGCAAACATCACATCTGTAGTGCTCTTTCTCAGGGGAAAGCCATACTGCTGCTCACTGATCGTCATCTCTCTTTTTAACCTACCTTCAACAACTCTTTCCCATAGCTTCCTGATATGGCTTATCACCTTTATCCCTCTGTAGTTACTACAGTTCTGCACATCACCCTTGTTCTTGAAAATCAGTACCAGTACACTTCTTCTCCATTCCTCAGGCATCCTCTCACTCTCCAAGATTGTGTTAAACAATCTGGTTAAAAAGTCCACTGCCCTCTCTCCTAGACATCTCTGTACCTCCACAGGTATGTCATATCCTTTGCACTTTCTGATTAATTAACTTTCCTCCATCCATACCTTTCCTCCTCTCACTCTCATTTTCTTCATTCATCAGCCCCTCAAAGGTCTCCTTCCACTATTTCAACACTCTTTTCATTTGTTAGCATATTTCCATATCTAACTGACCCAGTCTGTCCACTAAACCCAATGCTAAAAAAAGTTGAACTTGATCTTACCCATATACTGAATACACCATTCAAACAGACAAGTGCATGCTGTAAAAAGGTGATTTATGCAAGAACAAAGCCCCATATAAAGGGACCTATTGACTGTGTCATTTAAACAAGTCACACTGTGCAACATGGATCTAATCAACTAGAACATACTGTGTGTAATATTACCTATTAAATCCATTATTTTTTTTACATGATATGTTCTTCTTGCTGTAATAATAGGGCAAATAAAAGCAAGTCATCAGACAACTTTCTACTGGTTCATTTGTCATTACACCTCATTTCTCTCTACAGTGAGGTAAAAACATCAAAATTGATCAAAAACATTCATCAAAATTCCAGAAGACTTCAAACCCCCCACCCCACCCCCCTATATGGATAACAGTGCATTTGCAATCCCTTAGCTGTTACTAATAAGTGATCACAATGTAATGCATGTCCAGCACTGCTCACAATGTGGCTAAAGGATGGATCACAATTGTGCAACATTACTTTGCTCAACAAAGAGGCGTAACTGACATGTATTTATATGGAAATGTTGCAGATCATATCTCAAAGTAGACAGGCAGTGTTGAAAGGTGCTTTTAGCCAAACACGACACACGTCTGTGTTAGCCTTTGTCATTTTTTATCCTGCCTTCTTAATTCATTCATTGCTTTCTCCCTACATTTGTTTCTCCTTTATTTCTTCCTACACAGCAAGCTTCAACAGCAATTCCCCTGGTCTTCCATCTATGATGTATAATGCAGAACAACTGGAGACAAAATCCAAAAGAGCTTTCAGCAATATTTCCTGGTGTGGGTGTGTGTGTGTGTGTGTATAAATGTGCATTTTTGACAGAGGGTAAATTATTTTTCTGCCAATATTTGGAATTGCACTACTTGTTATTGAGTCTCTGCAGATGGTTGGGAAAGTCTCCAAAGCATTTTATTAAATACTATGTCTTCACTTGTGGTGCTTTGTTTTGTTTGTGTGTGTTTGATGTGAGGGCAGCTCCTGCAGGAATAAAAGCACACTAAGCCTCTGTTTCTTGACCGGTGTGTCAGAGGCCAAGCAGCACCACGAAGCAGTGAGCTTAGGTCAGATGTGTTAAGGAAATCAAATCTCAGTCAGTTACAAGGGGCCGAGGTTGAAATCATGTTTATTTAGACTCCCCTTTTAGCTATTTTGTAATGGTTTTTCAGCTCTGATAGGGAGATGTTTGAATCCTTTCAGTTATTTTGAGAGGGCAAACAGTTATTCAGCACTGACATTCTAATCATCATCACCCTTTCTAAAAATTACACAACCTGACCTTACTGAGCTCCTTGCTTCTTGCAGTCAGTAATTTGGTGTGACTTGGAGTTTTGCTTTTGTATATGCTGAAATTGCATCTTCACCAACACAAGCTTGCTGCACTCAGTTTTCCATCTCCAAAACTACAACAGCATTCAGCAGCAGAATCCATGGAACTTGACAACACTGACACATGGTTATTCTATAAGACATAGTCGGGAAATTGATTTCTCATAGATCCCCAAATTGAAGTGACAAGGGGGACAAATAATTTTTTGTTTTTGTTTATTGAAACAATTGTCTTATTTTTACAGTTATGACAGATGCTGCGTGCCCTCTTCGTGGCTGCAGATAGTCACAAGGCTCTACTAAGAAAAGAAATGTGCTGTGAAAACAAACCTGTCCAAAAGTAAATTAACAAAAACACAATTACAGAAATATTATTGATAAAGAAGGTAACCTCTGACAGTAGTTGTATCAAATTTGTTCTAGAAGAAATCCACTACTCGGTATCCATACTGGTAACGCCCCTGGGCAATGATTTGGGCAGTCATGTTGAAACCCCTATCAAAATGAATGGAGTTTAATTCAGTTCAATTCAATTTTATGTATATAGCACCAACTCACAACAACAGTTGCCTCATGGCGCTTTATATTGTAAGGTAAAGACCCTACAATAATACAGAGAAAACCCCAACAATCAGACGATCCCCTATGAGCAAGCACTTGTTGACAGTGGGAAGGAAAAACTCCCTTTTAACAGGAAGAAACCTCTGGCAGATCCAGGCTCAGGGAGGGGCAGCCATCTGCCGTGACCGGTTGGGGTTGAGGGGAGGGAGACAGGACAAAAAACACACTGTGGAAGAGAGCCAGAGATTAATAATAACTCACGATTAAATGCAGAGTGGTGTATAAACACAGAGAGAGTGAAATGAGGCCTATTGCAGCATAACTAAGGGAGGGTTCAGGGTCAACTGATCCTGCCCTAACTGTAAGCTTTATCAAAAAGGAAAGCTTTAAGCCTAATCTTAAAAGTAGAGAGGGTGTCTGTCTCCCGAATCCAAACTGGTAGCTGATTCCACATAAGAGGGGCCTGAAAGCTGAAGGCTCTGCTTCCCATTTTAATTTTAAATACTCTAGGAACCACAAGTATATGATACTATGAGGTCTTTGCGATAAGATGGGGCCTGATTATTCAAGAGGAATTACTTTATTTCAATGGTAACCTGGGCACAAAAAGGTTCTTTGTTGTTCTTTTCCCCAAAGTAAGGCTTAAAGAGCTTTCTTCCCTACAAGTTATTCTTCTAGTACACATGCGCAGAGATTGAAGACACTATGGCTTCATTAATGACTCAGTCCAGATGGCATACGCAATCACTGACTCTAGCTCATCCCACTTAGAAAATCCTATGTTAATTCACATTATGGATGAAATAAGGCAAGAACAACAAGAAAAAAGTACACTCAACTACATTCTTACTATGACAACTAAAACTTCCTGCCAACACATAGTTGAAACTGCCGTGAACATCTACCATGTGCATGCATCGCTGCACAACAACATGACCGGATCATATATTTCCCAGGCAGGCTGTTGATGGGCTCTTTGTCACCTTAAGCATTATGGAATTCATCCATAGAGTTCTATTTAGGATTATGTGAGTGCCATATATGTCTCTTACACAATGTCACACCTCAAGTAGTGCCAAGTGTCAAGCAGTGCCTCTTATGTGCCAACCTACGAATAGAAATTTGAACATTTCAATCTGACCAGATCACACTGAATCTTCAGTACTGCTCCACAAGTCAGTACCTTTAACACTGGATCTATTGTAGAGGGGGAAAAAAAGCTTACCAAGCATGTTGCTGACCCACTGACCTACATTGTGTTCAATTCAGTACTTTTGTACTGAACTGAACAAAACTGAAGGCCATTTGAAATAACATAATGCTATAGTTTGTAAAAGAGTTATTGATATGTGTACTAATGAGTGTTTAAATGGTTTTGCTTAGACAAAAAGTTCAAATGTGAAAGGTATTGTTACAAATCTTCAAACAAAGCAATTATGCTTTTATTATTCATAATTATAACTCCTTTGTGTAAATGTTTACTTGTGCTAGCTATCACTTCATGCTAACAAAGGTATGCAAATCCAACACAAAGCTGTGAAGCTAAAATCTAATTGCATATACATTAAGTTAACTGAATAGTGTGCCAAGTCAACCACAGTCACAGAGTAGCAAAGGCATTCATCAGCTTCAAGTACCTCCGAAACTCACACTGTCTAAAAGAAAGAAAAGGAGAGAGGAAACAAGTCTGAAAGCCTGTTTTTAAAAAGACTGAACACTCAGCTTTATCTGGAAAAGGTATGGAATCGCACTGATTGACAACCCAGATGTCCCCTCTGGCTCCCCCACGGAACAGCAGGCACACAGCTGAGCTTAAGGAAGCAGGAATGTGAGGAAAAATGAGAAAAGCCTCGGCCTATCTCCTTTTGGCCGGGTGGCTCTGCACTGCTCTGCTCTCTCTCTCGCACTCGCTCTTCTTTCTTTATTTAAAAGAAACACATGTAGTGTCGGGGCGCCCAAGTATGAAATTCAATTCTCATCCCCCAAACAGTGTTTTTATTAAAGCCTTTACTATCACGGCGAGCAGGCAGGCCTGGCCAGCTCAGCTTGGCTCGGCTCAGCTGTGTAAGTATGTACTGTACAAGGAGGGAGGGAGGGGATGGAGAGCATTAGGAAAAGAAAGTGAAGGATGGAGGACGAGAGACAGAGTCTGTGAGGAAAATAGAGAGTGTGAACAGTGTGAACGAGGCAGCGAAGGATTGGGGCAGTCAGCAGCAGGGCGACAGAGGGGCTTAATTTGCCCAAAAGGCAGCTCAGCCTCTTGTGCAATTTAACCAGGACGTGCTTGACTTGAGCTTGGGTTAGTGCCCCGGCACGGCCCAGTGCACAGAATCAATTGCACATTGGATGGAGAATTATGCTGCAGTCTTGTTTGCACTGTGTATATTATTTTTCATCACTGTAATAACAATGTCCTCAATTATGACACAAAAGCAGCAAAGCAGTCATCGGAAGCTGTGTTCTGACTTAGAGAGTTTTACAGCATTGACTGACGTGACAGTTATTCTTTGTTTATGTAACTAATTAGATTATTTTGTGCATGAATGTTCTTTTACAGCAGAGAAAAAGAAAAATGGTCTTTATGTTTCTACTTGAGCAGGACCCATTTCTTGTGCTCTGCTCATATCAAACTTTTTATGTTGTAATGAAACAGCATTTCTGCACAGTGCAAGATAACTAAACCAAAATAACTACTGGGATTTACCCTATTTATAGCTAGAAGTGAAGGTTAATCACATGTTTGTTTCCCACTTTGGACTGAAATAACTTCTTGACAGCTATTAAATAGATTGCTGTGAAATTCTGTACAGACATCTTCTCAATAAGGTGAATTTTAACACCTTTAGTGATCCCTTTGTTTTCCATCAGGTGTGGATGAAATATATAAACCATCTGAAAATTTTTCATTGACTTTCTAGCAAGACAATTTTTTTGTACAAGAATTGTTTTATGTGATCCTTTGATCAACTAGCACAAACAGAAAAAAAATCTCACTTTTGGGACTTAGGAAAAAAAACTCACAAAAATGCAAGTCCATTTCTTGTCCTACCAAGGAGGGAAAAATTAGTATTCCCCAAAACCAGTTGCGAGTGGTTGCTGGCAGTCGTTGTGAAATCAAATGCTAGGTTGCAAGGTTGCTTGCTGTTGCTTGATGAAATTGGCCACAAAAAGGTATACAGAGGTATACAGTGCTGCACTGAAAACCTGATTTCTTTGGTCACTAGCAGATAGCCAAGGTCACCTAAAGTTTGTATGGAAGACACTGACTTCGTCAAGCAGTTGTGAAACTGTGAAGAGTGCAGTGCAAACCTGAAATGGAGACCGTCTGCCTTTAAAGTAAAAATTGCGTGTTTTGAGACATGTTGATTTCAATAGTAAGGAACAACATTTACTTTGAAGGCAAACGGTCTCTGACTCTGGTTTTTGATTTACTTTTTCAAGTTTCACTACTGCTCACCAAGTAGTTGCAGCAACCGCAGCAATCTGCTAGTGACCAAAAAAAAATCACAAGGCTTTTGGTGTAGCACCCTCTTTGCAACCAATTTCACCCAGTGACAGCCAGTATCGTCCAACCACTCGCCAACCTGTTGGGGAATACACATTTGCTGACTGGTCTCTAGGCCTGTGGCCTGTGGCCTGTGTCCATCCTGTAGACCACACCACAGTGTTATATTGCTCACACTGGAAGAAGTCTAGACAAGTAAGTTCACCATGCAACATACAATGAGCCATAATTTACTTGTAGTCAAACTGTCATTCATATGTTTTATATATATTATAAAAACGGGCATCGAGCAGTCTGCTAAAACACTGTTGTGTTTTATGTGGCAACAAAGTCAACATCTGTCCACATATGGTGCAGTTCTTGCAGTCGTAAAGTGATCAGTTTTATTAACTGTGTTTTATAGGTGAATGTAGCTTCATAAGTACCCATTACAGTGAGTGAAAAAAATTTTTAGACTACCTAATTGTGCAGAACTATGTTTCCAAAGCTTTTTGCCTGAACAACATTTTTAATGCATTTATGTAAACTGTTATGTTTAAAACCAAATCTGCTTTAATGCATTTTTTAAACCTACCTTTAAAATAGTTGTGAGATGCACTTAACATTAAAGTATTGGTATAATTATATGCTGTGTGGCATTTTTGGCCTATCAGGGTTTACACTTTCCTTTTAAACTGCATCGATTTCAAAGTATCTTTCAGTGTTGAGTTTTAGGCCTAACATAAAAAAAAAATAAACCAGAAGTGCCCAATACTCAGCCAGAGTTAGATCTACAATAAATCTCTCCCTTCTATTTCCTGACAGTAAATACACAGTTGGGGTCAGCTGACCCTGTCTGTGCCTCAGAGGAAACAACGCATTATGGCTAAACTATTCTGACAGGCCTGCCCTTTTTACACATGAAGAAGATGAAGAGAAGGAAAAATGGAAGTGTTGAATGGGTGAGTGGTTTGGGGTTGGTAGTGGAAGGAGCAGTGTGATGGCATGGGGGTCAGAGTGGAACCATGCTAACAAGCAAGTAGCTAGAAAGGCACAACAGGAAGAAGAGAAAGTGAGGAGACAACGATGGAGGGTCATGGTTGGCATCAAGGATACAAGCGGGGGCATAACAGTCTGTGTGGCTGGTTGGTTGGCTGATTACGTGGGAGGTCTGTCATTGGTTGCTGAATTCCAGACCTACATGTTGCATAGCTGACTGACTGGATTTCTCACCAACAGGCTTGCTTGTTGATTCGATAGCCAGCTGCATGGCGGTCTGACTGGCTGATAGGGCTCTTGACAGGCGCAAAGGTTGGCTGGCTGTCTCTGTGGATGGTTAGTTGGCTGTCGGTGCATTCATTATTCATCTTCTGTTTCTGATGATGTGGGTCAAGCTTAGTTCTAACCAGCTGGGGCTGCAGACAGACAGACTCTGTAGCAGGCAAAGTCTTCAGGCTACAGCCTGCAGCTATACAGAACAAGTAACATTATTGTGCAGTATCCTAATATACTGTGTTTGCCATGTTTGCCATTGGATTTAAAACCAATAGGTTAACATTTTGAGGACAGTTCTTTAGACATATATGTCAAGATTGATGTGGATTGTTTCTGAATAAGAAACTACTATGAGGAGCAGCTTGCCTTATACGTGGACGTCAAAAACAGCTAAACTGTCTACACTATGTCATTTATGTAATCATCTTTTTATTGTGGGTTATGTGATTTACACCCCTCTGAACTTGTTGGGAACTGTTTATTAAGATTAAGATGTACATATGCAGTATTTTTTATCATGCTGGGGTGTTTAATCTGGTCAGAATCAAAATATGAAGCTCCATGTAAGCATAGCCAGTTGCCACCAAATTCCAATCAGTTCATTGTTGAGTCCAAATTGATGTTTGTGCCTAGTGTTACAGCATTTTTGAGAAAGCTGAATCTTATCATCGATAGGTGTCTTTCTTTTGTCCATCCCAACTAGTAGAAGAAAATATGAATTGCAAGAATTAATAGACTATACATACACACTAAGTTATAATGTATTTTTCAGGTGAATTGCATAGGGTTGATTTTAAACTGGAGAAATATTAACCTGGGTACAAATACCTAATGTAAAGATTTAATTTACCTCTGTCTCTGTGTATCCTCATTCCGTGACCTGACTATCCATTCTTGGCAGCTCAGAATCTCCCATCCTTCTCTGACATCCTGCATTAATTCCAGATGAAGTGAAGAGTTGGGATGGAGATTTCCCTTGAGGGGAGATGGAGATGCTGTGATTAATATTAGTGAAACGGTGGGCTGGAAAACAAGAAAGGGAGGGGAAATGAAAGAATGATGCTGGAGAAGACAGAAATAGGAAGAAAGAGAAGCAAGAAGATATAGAATAATGACAGTACACACCCCAGGTGAATAAAAAGGTGGGAAAGTGGGGAAAAGGAAGTGAGGAGATCAAAGTGGATGACTCTTTCTGATCACCTTACTGTTCATAACTGAGCACAAGGGTACCCTGTGAAAAGATCAATGTTAAAATCTGAAAACATTTCAAGACATGTCACCAAACACATTGTGCCAGTTTCAAAATTTTGAAACCTACATGTCTTCCATGTGGCATCAGAAAGTAAGACTTAAGAATAAATCCAGCATCTGTGTCAGCATCTAAATCAAAACTAGAATTGCTGCCTCACTGTTGTATCCTCTACAAACCAATTAAGTTGCAGTTTATCTCCATTTCTTCTTCTGTCTCTGAGTGATGTCATAGGGAAACTGACCTTGGATATAAAATGTTGCATATTTTAATCCTACTAGATATTTGTTTAATTTATATACTCATAGTATAAATGATGGCATTAATGGCAATGGGACAGGGCTTTGCAAAATATTTGATTTTACCCTGATGCCAAAATATGTTTTGTACTGTTGTAGAACCTTTTATTATATATTTTATTTATTAATCTTTAGCTCATCCGGCCAAAAGACCAATATGACTACATCTGATATGAGGGATATGACTGTTTCACATAACAATAACCTGTGGATTGAGATGGATTGTGATCCAGATAAACTACTATGTCATTCGGGTTTAAGTTACCCATGGCCACCCCATTAAAGGAACCAACTGCCTGATTCAGCCACCATGGAGGCTCTAGCCTTATTGCTCAGTCACACTTGAGAAAAAATAGGGTGGTAAGCTCCTTTTTTTCCTTAGGAAAAATTGGTGGTTGCCCAGTCATTACATTGAATTTTTTCACAGTTGGCGACAGACTGCAAGTAAATGGTAAACAGGCTGGTATTTATATGGCGCCTTTCTACTCAAGCTGGGCACTCACAGCACTTCCTACTACAAGTCTCATTCACCCATTCATTCAACAGCACTTTTTTTCTATGCCTAAGCACATCTTCTAACATTGACACACACTCACATGAATGCACTGGGGGCAACTCGGGGTTCAGTATCTTGCCCAAGAATATTTTGAGGATGTGGACTGGAGATGTAGGGATTGACCCACTCCCCATCCAATTCATAGACAACCCACTCCACCACCTGAGCCACAGCTACCCAAGTAGTTGCAGCAACCAACTGTTCTGTGGAATGTGCAACACCCTCCACCTCTGGGTGAACACTTTCGATCGCGAGGTTATTGCACCAGTAACCTGTCTCCAAACAATCATGGTCTGACTCAAGCTGACTGCAGTCACTCTCAGAGAGATTGGCGAAGCTTTGCCATCTATTTCATAAACGCACACAGATTGCCAATATGTTGCAATAAGTCTGAGTCAGTCTGTGCTGATGAATGCAACCTGTCTACAACGTGTCTCTTTGCAGTAGGAGACTTGACTTAACTGGTTCCCACTCAACTGGTTATACTCCAATTTAAAAGCAGGGTTGCCAAGCACCTCTGTTATTTTGCAGTTAAATCGCCATCCTGCAGCAACTACATCACTATTTTTGGATGTCAATGAGTGCTGTGTGCGAGCAGCGTGAGGACCCAAATGCAGGACTCGGAGATCAGGCTTAAACTCAACAGCTGCTTTATTGCTGGAGCACAGGAACTAATACAAAAACTCATTAACTAACTAGGGATGAGGTAACTAGGAAAACACTTGGAAACATGAATACAGAGCACACACAACCTGGGGAAGGATGATGACAATGTGACAAGAAACAAAGGAAAACTGAGGGCTTAAATACACACGAGGAAATCAGGGAGATGGAGAACATCAGGGAACACAGGTGAGCTAAATCAAGGAGTAACAAGAGAGGAAGCAAAACAGAACATAATGCACAAGAGACGAGGGACTAGAAGTCAAACAGGAAGTGACATACACTGAGACTCTTGTGAACTTGACACAGGGAGAGAGTAACACACAGGGAGAGAGAAGGGAGAGAACGAGAGAGAGACACACGTAAACAAACAGACATGACCGACCAGGGAAAGAAACAGACAGGCACGGGGACACGACTGAGGAGATGGGACGTAAACCAACACTAAGACAGGACTGACTGGGGAGACAGACTGGTATAGGAACACAAGGGAAGCATAATATAAGGGAACTCAAGGAATATACTAACTGAAACCAAGAACAGACTAAACATGAAACCAGAACTAGGAATATTAAGGAAACAAACCAATGACTGTAGAAAAAGGTACAAAACTCACAACACTGGGTCAACGACCCAGGCAACAAGACAGCATAGTTGCGAAAACACTAAAGTGACAAAACTAGAAGGTCCATGATACTCAAAACTGGGTCAACTGACCCAGGACCATAACAAAAGCACAATGT
>VUQS01069318.1:3572-22523 GCA_015108495.1 Heterochromis multidens
ACACACACACACACACACACACACACACACACACACACACACACACACACAGAGTGCCAACCTCTGAGCCCCTGCCACCTTCACCTCTCACTTCCATGTTTGCCCACAAGTCCTGCAGTCTAATGCTCACTTTAGTAAACACACACACACAAACACACACACTCATGTTGATGTTACCCTCTATATGTGGGAGGAAAGGTGTGCTCCTCTGAGACTCTCCTAATGGAACTAATCATTACATGCTGGATGCTTTTCCTGTTTGTTACTTCTATTTTTATTTTTCCTCATACACACTTTAAGGCTGCAGTGATTCGCAGTTACCTCTTAATGTTGCTCGTGTCGACTAAAGTGGAGATTGTTGACCATGTGAGTCGCACTTCGTGCAAACATGCCAACATGTAACTGTTTCAGTCCTCTTCTGTCTGGTGAGCTGACATTGACTCACGATATGGCAGCAGGAGGAGTATAAAAAGTTCCAGTCTGTCTGTCTGCTGCTGCATTTAAACATTTGATGGATAGAATTAGCTTAGACTGATGGAAGTGGAGCTTTATTTTGGAGCACAGAGGTTTCAAATTCTCTTTCCTGGTTTTACTTTTAGTTTAGAAGACATTCACAGTGATTCACAACATTCAGCACAAAGCTTCATAACAACTTTATGAGATTCTCATGATTGATGCAAGGATTAGGTCATTTTTACTTCAAAGCACCTTTTAATTGGACCTATTCTGTTTATATTAAACATGACCAAAGTTTCAAATAATGAGGTGAGTGTATGAAGAGGTAATCCCTGTGAGCCAAAAGCTCAGGCTTCAGACTGCCCTAAACACTTAGTTTCACTATTTTTTTCTATTACTTGATCTCTATGATGTCATAAAAAGGGGATTTCCTTATATGGTGATCTCAAACAGAAATTATACTGCTTCCAAGTGGGAAGTTGGAAATTCAGATTTCCGTGTTGGATTTTTCAACTGGAAAGTTCCCTCAAGTTGGATTTTTCACCTGGAAAGCCGGAGAAGCCCCACCAACTCTGACACAATCCAAGATGGCAGCAGTGCAAGTAAACAGTGTAAAACTATTTGCAGAAACTTTTTAAACTTGTATTTTGTACTCCCACTGTTGTGTATTTGTGACTCGCTAAATAAGTCATACACAGAGCACTGAGCAGGCTCTATCTATTCAATTCAATTCAATTTTATTTATATAGCGCCAAATCACAAGAGTTGCCTCAAGTTGCTTTATATTGTGACCCTACAATAATACAGAGAAAACCCCAACAATCAGACAACCCCCTATGAGCAAGCACTTGGCGACAGTGGAAAGGAAAAATTCCCTTTTAACAGGAAACCTCCGGCAGAACCAGGCTTGGGAAGGGGCAGCCATCTGACATGACCGGTTGGGGGTGAGGGGAGGGAGACAGGACAAAAGACACGCTGTGAAAGAGAGCGAGAGTTTAATAATAACTAATGATGAAATGCAAAGTAGTGTATAAACACATGGCGAGTGAAAAGAGGTGAGTGAAGAAGAAACACTCTAAGGGAGCCAACTAAGGGAGGGTTCAGGGTCACCTGATCCAGCCCTAACTATAAGTTTTATCAAAAACGAAAACTTGAAACCTAATCTTAAAACTAGAGAGACACCCTATCTATGAACCCTATCTATTTACTGTATCTATGAATGTGCTGCAGAGTTTTCAAGCACCAAAAAACAAAAGAAAAACAGGCATTGTATTGTATTGTTAGCGATAGATGAATGGCTCTGCCTTGCTAGGGAGAAAAACACAACCTGTTTCTCCTTGCTTTTCTGACTATTACTGGAACTCTGTCAACTCAGGAGTGACATCACCTCCAGCTCCGACTTCTGAGGTAAAAGAATCACAGCATTACATTCTTTTGCAGACACCTGTTGTACGTCTTTGAAGTTCGCCTGAAGGGTACATACAGGTGGTGCATTTTAGTGGTGTGTCTTTGCAGACTCCAGGTAACAAAAACTTTGCAGGCATGTAGATGTTTCCCTTTCTTTTAAGATTATTTTTTAGGGCATTTATGCCTTTATTGGACAGCTGAGTAGTGAAGACATGCGGCAAAGGGCTGCAGGTCAGACTCGAGCCTGCACCACTGCACTCTGACCATATGGCATATAGTTGCCTGCTCACCCACTGAGCCAAACCAGCACCCCGATATTGCCTTTTCTGATGATCAGTTTTACATCACTCGGACCCAAGTGGCCTTTAGCATACTTACAGATGTGGAAACTATAACACACCTTTCAGGCACATAGCTCTGGACATGAGAACAGCAGCCCCACCCACCTGCTCTTTTTAAAATTTGTCCACCGCTCTGGAGTGAATTACTCGTTTTGCAGGTTGACCAAAATTGCTTTTTTGGTTCCATATTAAAGTTAATGCAGCACGGTGGTTAGCACTGTTGCCTCACAGCAAGAAGGTCTTGGTTTTGACTCCACCATCTGGCCAGGGCCTTTCTGTGTGGAGTTTTCATGTTCTCCCTGTGTTTTCATGGGTTCTCTCAGGGTACTCTGGCTTCTTCCCACAGTCCAAAGACATGCAGTTAGTGGGGTTAGGTTAATTGGTGATTCTAAATTGCCCATAGTTGTGAATGTGAGCGTGAATGGTTGTCTGTCTTTCTGTGTTAGCCCTGCGACAGACTGGTGACCTGTCCAGGGTGTACCCTGCCTCTCGCCTTATGGTAGCTGGGATAGGCTTCAGCCCTCCCATGACCCTGAATTGGATAAGTGGAGGAAAATGGATGAATTAAAGTTGATGAACGAGTGAGGAATGAGTGATGAATGAGTGGCAGCACCAAGGCCCAGTATAGGGTAAAGAAGGGTTTTGTTTTAACCGTGAAACTCCAAAAAGTTAAAAAAAAAAAAAAAAAAGGATGTAACTGGAAATAAGCAGAATAGATCAGCTCAAAACTTTCAGGAAATTCTCATTGAAATAATCTGTCATGTTTGTAGTTGAGCAGCAACATGATTAGCCTAGCTTAGTATAAAGACAAAAAGAAAATGCTAGGAAACCAGCTCTCAGCTCAGCTGAAGCTGATGAATTAACAAGCTTGGGGCCTGTTCTCTGTACATCACTTAAAAGATCCATGATTCTGGGTATACTAATCCAGTTTGTTCAGTTCTTTAAAGCCATATGAGAATGAAATTGGCTAAGCTTGTAGAACCTCCTTTACCAGCAATAAGTTGCAGTAATGGTTTTCTGTATGACTTTATCAGTCTCACATCATTGTGGAGGAATTTTGGCCTACTCTTCTTTATAATGTTGCTTCAGTTAATTGAAGTTTGCAGGCATTTGTTAATTCCATTGCAGCACCTTGATTCTTTTCTTTTTCAGCCATTTTGTTGGAGATTTGCTGCTGTGCTTGTGATCATTGTCCTGTTGCATGACCCAGTTTGGTCCACGCTTTAGCAGTCAGACAGATGTCCTCACATTTGACTCTAAAATACTTTGGTTTACAGAGGAGTTCATGGTCGACTCAGTGACTGCAAGGTGCCCAAATCATCAGCCCTCCACTACCATGCGGACAGTTGGTATGAGGTGTTTGTGCTGATATGCTGTGTTTGGTTTTCTCCAAACATGGTGTTGTGCATTATGTCCAGATATCTCCACTTTGGTCTCGCTGCCCAAAATACATTGTTCAAGAAGTCTTGTGGTTTGTTCAGATGCAACTTTGCAAAACTAAGCTATGCTGCCATGTTTTTTTTAGCGAGAAGAGGCTTTCTCCTGGCTCTTTCCAAACGAGCTGTCATGAACTTTAACATGCTAACTGAGGTCTGTAGAATCTGAGATGGAGCTCTTGGGATTTTTGCAGTTTCTGTGAGCATTGCAAGGTCTGACCTTGGGGTGAATTGCTGGGATGTCCACTCCTGTGAAGACTGGCAACTGTTTTGAATGTTTCCTACTTGTGAATAATCTTTCTTACTGTAGAATGATGGACTTCACATTGTTTGGAAATGGCCTTATAACCCTTCCCTTTGCTAAGATCATTACTGAGGTCTTTTCTCCTTGGCATTGTGTTAATTTTTAATATTTTTTTTGAGTTGTTAAATGATGTTGCTTTTTTAAAGCTTTTTTAAATTTTTCTTTTTTTATTACCTTTTATAAGCTCATTTAATGTTTTCCTGAACATACAGAGCAAGCAGCACAAACACCAAGGACAAAAAAACAGAATACAAAAGTAATTTTCAGACAGGTGCGTTGGATTTTTCTACTACCCTCTGCCTGAATAGGCCACTGAGCAATTAATGTTCTCTGACCTTTTAAAGTAAATAGGAAAAGGACAGAATATGGAAAAAAACTGATAACCAATTACCATATATGCACTGAAAATACTAATCAGCTAGTTTAGAGAGTGTAGAAGGAGGAGCTCTTCCTCAGAGAACTGACAGGATGCAGCAGAGTTTATTTCAGGTAAATTAAGCTCATCAGACATTCCTCCTGTTTGTTTCATCAGAGGCCATTAGAGGCCTTGTGGTAAAAGTTCTTTGTTGGTTCAAAAATTATCACATTTGTAATACTCATAACTGAGTATTACAAATGAGCCAGTGAAGCTTTGAGTCTTCCTGGGTAAGGCTCTGCAGGCTTTACATGTCTGGATTTGGACAGTTTATCTTATTCTAGCAGATCCTTTTAAGATTCACTAGACTGGATGAAAAGTGTCCATAAGCTGCCATCTTCAGGTGTTTCCATAGATCTGTGGATTTTAAGTCCGAGTTACTACTGGGCCACTCAAGGATAGTCAGAGAATTGTCTTGATAGATTGCTTCAGATCATGTGGATGCTGAATTGTGAAACCAAGAGTTTTCTTTAAGGACCATCCCCACCACTGAGAAACACCCCAAGATCATGATACCTCACAGCAGGGATGGTGTTAGCCAGCTGATGAACAATTCTGGCTAAATTCATTTTTATTAACACATCAGAAAATCTTTTTTCTTATGCTCTCCTTTAAAGGGGAATTCTAATCAGGTTCTGGAAACATCTCTAGTAAACAAGATACATGTGAGCACAACTTTTCTGGGTACTTTTGTAAATGAGAGATTTCAGTTTACAGTTTTGATTTTGAAAAAATTAAAAATTAAAAATGGTAAAAACATGGACTACTAAATGTATATAGAGGGAAAATGGCAGCTGTATTCATTTAAAATAATTCTACATTCTGAGCTCATAATCATGCTTCAGGAGGAGAAATTAATCCTACCACAATGAAAACTGTAAGAGTCACAGAATTACACAGTCTCAGACCTGATGATGTGCCTACCTGTTGGTGCTATGATTTTTTATTTAGTTTTTTTTACAGACACCCAGACTTACATAAGTCTAGAAGCTACACTGGTTGATTGTCAGGTTATTATTGATTTTATTTGTTCAACAATTCATGTTCTTGCACCAGCCTACTTGTCTGACAACATGTGAAGCAGTCCTTTAGTTCAGTCACACAATTCATGATTGAAATGACTGATTTATTACATCAGTAAGACAAAGAGCTGGGTGTCTAGGCTCTGAGCTCATCACTCTTTGATAAAATGATACACAAAGAAATTGGGGAGTGATGAGTATATCTCCCCCTGGGGCCTTGAGGTGGATACTGGGTTGGTAGAAGGGTTAAAACAGAAGGCAGGGGTGAAGGACAGCAGCAGCACTGATGTGTCAAAGGGAGAGATGAGAAAATTTGTATAGTATATCACATGATGAGCCTCCATCTCACCTTGTCCCTAGTATCCTCTTCTGTCACGCCAACCCTCTGCATGTCCTCCTTCACTATATCCACAAACCTCCTCTGAGGTCTTCCTCTTTTTTTCCTCCAGCCTGGCAGCTCCATCTTCAATATCCTTTGTCCAACATATCCACTATTCCTCCTCTGCACATGCTAGGACATGCTGCAAAAAAGCAAAAAGGCTTTTCCCTTCCTGGTTAAATTAAGATTTTAAAGACTGTAGGATTCTCTCCAAACAAGCAGCAGCCAACTGAAAAATGAAGCCTGACATGCTAAAAGCTGCAGTTCCTCTAATGTCCACTTGAGGCTTCAGCAGTAAGTCAGTCTCCAATAGACTGCCATGTTAAAATAAAGAATAAAAATTCCATCTTCATACCAGCTACCAGGGGTGGTGACCTATTTTCATCCATGTCTGGATTTTGTTAAGAGTTAAAATCAGGGGTGTTTCTGCCTAGGGGCCAGGCCTCACCTCCAACTGTTTTGACGCCTTTTGGAGCATTTTATTGTAATTAGTTAGCTGGCTGCTAGGCTTCACCTCAGCTAATCAAAGTCACTGAACTGAAGCTTGCTAATCAAGCTAGCTACCGTTAGCAATAACTTATCACTCCACCCTCTAATCTAAATATGGTCACTCCAGGATGTTGAGGGTTCAAGCAATGGGTGTACCACTGTGGCAACATCAATCTTTTATCTACAGTGTGTTGTTGCAAAGGGCAGGACAAAGATTCTGCAAACAGGTGATTAATACTGTGACACAAGATTGGTTCTAATAGGACTCAAATACTCAAATGCATTTTCCACCAAAATTCTAACAAATTTCTTTTTGTACTTTGGAACAAACCTCTCAGCTCTTTGCAGGTATCCATCTATTGTACCTGTGTACAATGCATGTTACATTTTGCACCAAAATAACACACAAATACACAAATCAAATTTCAGGGTAAGAAAATTAACAAACTGCTGGAGCTCTTGTTCAGGTCTTGATCATAAAATAAACAGTTTCAACTGAATTTTTGCTTGTGTAAAAATAAACATGAGCACAAAAAAATGAACATACATAGAAAACAATGTCCACAGCCCTTCAGTCTTTTAGAATCCACTGCAGAAGGAGATTTTGGTAATTTTTCTGTCAGCATGGCTGAGGACAATTTGCATTACCAATGTTTGGCCGCTGGCAGACACTCACAAGAAGCCAATGCAACAGCGCTCAGGGTTAAATACAGCAGACAAAGCCCTCTCTCTCCCCCCACGCAAAGACAGCAAAGGGCCAACAGTGGCACAGATTAGTGAGTAAATTGGCTCAGGCTGCTGAATGAGAGCCACTGCATATCTCATGAGGAGGCTGTAGCCTCTCTTTCATTCCCCAGAACAGGCAACCTGGAGGGAGTGAGGGAGTGGTGGGGGGAGGGAGAGAGCAGTGAGGGGAGGCGTCAGATTGCGCACAGATCTCGTCGGGTAAAATGTTATCAGTGAACCACATGCTTTCACAGCCTCAAATGAATGGAGAGGGTGTGCATATCGCATCATGACACCTACGCAGCATGAGGCCGTCACTCGCTCATATTCTTCTCCGTGGCATGAAATGCTCTGAATGATTGTTTCTCCTTTACCAAAGTGTCTCCTGCCTTGCTTCATTCTGATTCTGAGCACCACCCGCTGCACCCAGAGACACAGTGTATATGTTCACATTATAATGGCTTTTGTCACAGTATCTCTTCAGTCTTATCCCTCACTGGTGAACGTCTGCGCTCAACATGTCTTTGTCAAACTGATGAGCTTCAGAAATCATTCAGTGATATCATCTGAAGATTATACACACGACTGCATGTGAGTAGGATGGCTGGCTGTTGTTTTAGTAGGAATACATTGTGAAAGAGCAGAATGAGTCATTAGCGTGGGGCTGGAGAGGAAGCGTAATGACAGGGGTGGCTAGCAGAACAAAACAAAGCAATCCAAATGAAAGATAAGAGGGTCTCCGGATGCATTTTTCATAAGCACTCCTTTTGTATCCTCTTGCCCTGGGACTTTTAAGAAGGGAGCACGATTAAGTAGGCGTAGTAAGTCTTTGGATCAGTAATTATCATTGTGTGTTTCCTTGGAGTGCTAATGTGCTCTGAGATGTTTTGTTTCTGCAGGGCTTCTCTCTCTGGACCTCAGTGTGTGCAGTATTGTGTTGACAAGGGAAAAACCCAGTGAAACATAAGAGTTTACTCACGCATGGAGCCAAAACATTTTCACTCCCAAAACGTCACAATTTGTTAGGAACCCTTGTCGTCTCATTTTAAATCACTATGTACCTCCTCAGCATTATTTTTCAAGGTGCTGGATGGTGTAAAAGAGTTCATAAGGAAGGTGGAATGGTGGAAGTCACAGTACTTTCACCATAGACTGTATATAATGTATGTATACATTAATATGCATGCATATATGCGTATTAACCCTGATAAACAGAAGAAACTAACTGCACAGCAGCTGCTATCACAGACAGCAATGTCAGAAAAACGTGCAATTTGTTATCCATGTTGAATGAACCACTGGCAGTGACAGGTGATGCCTTTGTTTTCTTCTGGAATCAGGGTGATATGAGAGGCATGATGAATCAGGGAAGGAGATGCAGTGACTGATAAGACCCAATCAGCCAGCAAATGTGTACCTGTGCATCATTGTTTCTGTTTCAGTCTCTGGGTTTCGAACTAAAACAGCATTTTGCAAACTGTATTTCAGGGCTCTCTTACACTGTGACCTCATTCAACACTTTCCCGATTATTTTTTTGGCTCAGTCACTAGTTTAAAGTTTTATTGAATACAACATGGTTTTCATTTTATATATTATGACCATTCTGTTTGTCAGAAAAGAGGATTATCCAGGATATCCATTCATATCCATTCATTAGACAGTAAATGTGCAGTCATCTAAAAGTTGTAGATTTTTTATGGATGCACTTTAAGAAATGTAAAGATTTGAGGTTGAATAAAGTAGAATAAAGTTGTGGAAAAGTTTTTTTAGTTTTTTTAGTGTAATTGTTACCTTTGTGTGTCTCCATAGTGTGGTGGTTTGTACATTTGCTTAACAAGCAAAATATCCCTGGTTCAAAGGAGGAGACACAAATGCCTTTGAGGTTGTGTCAGGAAAAGCATCCAGTGTAAAAATCTGCCAAAGCAAACAGGTGGAGCTACCCCCTGTGAATTGGGGGTAGCTGAAAGTAGCTTCAGTGTTCTTGCTGCCTTTATTGAATCCTTGAATCAAACCTTGGGTGTTTTTCAAATGCAATGTATTAAAGTTTAATTGGTTTTCTAGTTATTGACAGGTGTTCCACTACCATCTGATGAGAACTAGTGTGTTTGTTTGTGTTTTGGGGGTGGCTGTAGCTCAGGAGGTAGAGCAGGTCACTTACTAATCGGAAGGTTGGTGGTTTGATCCCTGCCTGCTCCAGTCTGCATGCCAAATATCCTAGGGCAAGATACTAACCCCAAGTTGCTCTCCGATGCATTCGTCGGAGTATGAATGGTTAGATATGAAGCACTGTGAATGGGTGAATGAGGCAGTTGTATAAAGCGCTTTGAAGTACTCTGGGAGAGTAGAAAAGCACTATATAAGAATCAGTCCATTTACCATTTGTCTCTTAAAGAAGGAAAGACAGAGATTGGATTGTGTGTGTTTATTAGTGTATTTCTATCTCTTCCATCAAACCTTCAATCAGGCATTTTAAAATTTTCAACATTTTTCCAATCTGAGACTCATATGCTCACGTGTAGCCTGTAATCTGAGAAAGTGGTCTGAGAAGAGCATTTGCTGCCCCAGTTAAGGCTCTATTTTTTATCCATGCAATCACTAATAATCCTGAAATGTATGGACACACACATGGGGCATATGTATAAGCTACATATACACACATACATTATACAAGTACTACTCCAGTGTTTGTGTATAATCTGACTTCAGTATGTGTGTGTGTGCGTGCACGTAGGAGTGTATGTGGGTTCTCCCTACTAACAGCTCTGTGGATGGGATTACAGTAAGGCTTAGCTGTAGGAGAAGGAATGCTGCTGTATGTGCAGTCATGAATGGACAATAATCCCTCTGATGGAAGCTCGGCCTGTAATGATTTAAGGAGGGAAAGTTCTGCTGATTAGTGCCTATTGTCACTATATCTCACTGTATGTGTGTGTGTCTGTGTGTGTGTGTGTGTGTGTCTGTGTGTGTTGACAGGTCCAGTTGGCCCCAAACCCCAGCTTCCCAGATGCTTTGGATAGCATCACATGGCATTTATGCACACATTTCCATACAGCACAATGGAGTCTATTCTGGTTCCTATACCTGCTGGAATCTGGTTGATTGATTGATTGATTGATTGATTAAAAGCAGCAATCAAGGAGTTAATGGACAACTGCCTTGTGTGTAGACCCCCTGTGTGTAGAACCCTTGTGCTTCAGGCTTCCTATCAGTGATAGGCAGATAATTATCCAGGCTGCTGCATGCATATGAAAGGCAAGCTGCTTTCTTGATTGGCTTTGGCTTGATGATGCCGTGATTGTTGCTCCCACAGAGGCTTATCAGCCACAGTTTTTCATAAGCCTGTTTTCTGTTCTTGAAAGCTGTAGGTGTAATCAGCCTTTGGATCAATATTAAAATTTCCCTTATTTTAACTATTTTTAGTAAGTAGAACATTAAAAACAGGAATCTCAGCCACTGGGGGTCACAAGCCAGTGTGCTCCTAGTGCCCGTCCCAAGCCTGGATAAGTGCAAAGGGTCACTGATCATTAAATACCTCTCAGAATATTTATGTATGTATCTCTCTCTCTTTCTCTCTCTCTCTATCTGGTATGTTCCTGTTCAAAGGTGTACATGAGGGGAAATACACTAAAGTACCAACTGATGTGGAAAACTTCTCCTGTCAGAAAATAATTAAATACCAAAGGTGTCCCTACATCATCACTTATAACCACATTTACACAGAAAAACAGTGTGCAGCAGTTAGAATTATAAAGCTATGTTTAGCTGCATTGTTTCTTCAGTGAAGCTGTGGTAACAAACCATTCGATCCGATTAGCAATACAACACAAACAAGTCAGAAATAAAATGCTACATACGGCTTTCATGGAACAACTTTGTCTTTTAGCACTAGGTAAAAATCCAGCTTCAAATTGAGCTCTGTTGATGAAGAAGCCCTGTGTGAAGTGGTATGAACAAACAAGCACAATAACTTTGGGGCTGTTGTTGGTCCAGGAATAAAAATGAAACAAACCAAAAACTCCATCCACACTGATCCAATATGATCCACATCCACTGATCATCCATTCATCCATCCATTAAATTTCTTCCGCTTATCTGGAGCTGTGTTGCAGGGGCAGCAGCCTAAGCAGACAAGCCCAGATCCCCCTCTCCCCAGCTACCTCCTCCAGCTTATCCGGGGGAACATTCCCAGGCCAGCCGAAAGATGTAATCTCTCCAGCATTTTCTTGGTCTGCCCTGGGTCCTCCTCCTGGTAGGAAATGCCCAGAACACCTCACCCAGGAGACGCCCAGGAGTCATCCTTATGTGATGCCTGAGCCACCTCAACTGGCTCTCTTCGATGTGGAGTAGTGGCTCTACTCTGAGCCCCTCTCGAATGACTGAACTCCTCACCCTATCTCATATGCTAAAAGCAGAGATGAGATTCTGAGGCCACCAGAGTGGAAGCCTTGCACCACTTGGCTCTGCCTAGAAATTCGCCTAGAATCAGTGGCAAAGGGCAGCCCTGGTGGAGTTCAACATCCATCAGAAATGAGTCCGACTTATTACCAGCAATCCGGACCAAGCTCTTGCAACAGTTGTACAGGAACCAAATGGTTCGTAGATACAGGCCAGACAACCCATACTCATGAAGCACCCCCACAGGATACTCCAAGGGATGTGGTCGAGTATCCTTGCCTTCTCCAAGTCTACAAAACACTTGTAGACTGGTTGGGCAAACTCCCACACACATTCAAATTTAAGAGGATAAAGAGCTGGTCAAGCATTCCGTGGCCAGGACGAAAACCGTGTTGTTCCTCCTGCATCCGAGGTTCATCTAACGGATGAACTCTCCTCTCCAGTACCCTGGCATAGACCTTCACAGGGAGGCTGAGGAGTGTGATCCCCCTATAGCTGGAGCACACCCTCCAGTCCCTCTTCTTAAAGATGGGAACCACCACCCCAGTTGCCAATCCAGAGGCAATGCCCCAGATCTGAAGTTTTCCCTTAATTTTTCATCATCACAACCACCACTTCCTCCATCCCCCCTCTCCCTGCAGTGCTCCTACTGTAAAACATTTGCCGAGCTCTTGTGAACCAGGAGCACTATTTCCCTGACAAAACCCCTCCTCTCCCTCCTCCAAAGACCGCCTCTACCCCCACCCCACTGACCCATTTCTTATGTTGATCAGACAGTGTGTGTGAAGTGATGCAAACTGCTGTGCTGTGCTGCTGCTGAGTCCCCCACCCCTCAGGCTCTTAGGGCCTTACACATTCATGAACTGAGTGGGAAGACCCATCCTCTGTATGTGGGTTTTTGTGTGTGTGTGTGTGTGTGTTAGTTTCCTCATCTGAGTGTGTCTGGATAGCTGTGACTACTGTACACTGGAGCTTGGAGGGAAGTGCATGCTGACAAAACCACTGGGAGACAACAACACAAAAAGTAATCATAAACTGGCGTGAGAGTCCAGATTTGGAGCATGCAGGAGCAGATTTGTGAGTTTTGAGAGGAAGTGAGGACAGAGTGGTGAGTGCAAATCAATGTTTTGGATGTGCATGAAGAATTGTGGCTTGATTAAGCAAGCAGCAGGGTTTCCGTCTCTCACTGACCTCAAAGCTGCTCATTCTGAGTTTTGGGAATGTGAAAAGTCCAGCTGAGAACAGAGAAACTTCCCCTAAGTCCGATCAGGATGAAATGTCAAGCTGTTCCACTTCGTCTTCAATATAACGTCAGGTGTGTCCTTTTAATACAGTACATGCACCCTGTACTCCAAACTCTGCTGAAGAACTGCTTGTCAAGTGGTCAAATAACCCTGAAATTTGGCCCACACAAAACTTTGCATTAACTTTCTGAAAATTCAGTAACTTTTTAAGGACGTTCATGGCCAACAGTGTGAAGGCAAGAAAAGAACCTGGCTCTCTCTCTTGCCCTCTTCTTTTTTGCTTCCCTTTCCACAAGTATTTCTGTTACTTTTCACACATATTCAGATGAAATTGCATCTCTTGCATTTTTAAGACAGGCAGCCTTTCATCCCACCTTACCAGTGTGGTTATTTGGATCTATAAGCTATAAACACTTCTAATTTCTGAAGTGTTCAGACAATGCAGTTTACCAGCCGGTTCTTGTCTGGCATCACAAAAAGGTCAGCTGATCAAACACTTTACATTCCCACATCCTTTAAAAGTTGAGCATAGCAGCTACTACTGAATTGCAGGGAGAGCGTGATGGAGATGGTTGGCTGATACAAAGATGGGAACTTTGGACAAGAAAGGCGCCACGGGAAGGTTCATACTCCAGGGCTTTGGCCTACCAAATGGCAAACCAGAATTTCAAGGCACACCTGTATTCATAACTGTACAAAACAGTTGATTGTATTGTTACAGCTCATTTGTGGGATCTGAACCTAGCACAGCCCCTGTAATTTTTTTTGCATGAGTGTCACAATTCTATTAGCACCTCGCTGTGCCTCACCTCCAAAATCTTATCAGATATTTTCACACAGTCCAACAAACAGTCTTGCTGCCTCTAGTTCAAAGCCAGCACTCTGAAGTGTTTGGTTTTCAAGTATCTCTTCAGCTTGCTTGGCATCTTGTTAGCATTAGCTAGTATCTTCTAACATCCACTGACAAATGACACTCTAGGACTGAGGACTGTCAACATCCGTGAAAAAAATGCTGCATGTATGTACAAGCTGATCAAGATTTAGGAGAGCAACTGAAGAAATTATAACCTTAATTTGCCAGCAAACAAAACACAACCAAACAAAAAAGCAATGAATGTTATATGAGCCACAAAACCTGGAGCAGATGGAGAGAGAGGAAGAGAAACAAACACAGAACACACAGCAGTGAATATGAATGCAGGATTTTTTTTTAATGAAACAATCTTGCCTTGAGACTCCACTCAGGTTTGCATGAAGGAATGTATGAGTATGTGTGTGTGTGTTTGGTATTGATTTTCCTTTTTATGTAACTAAAGATTCTGCTGTATGCTGGAAGGGTACTGAGAGAAGTAAATATAGTCTGGCAACCTTCCCTGTCACATACAGATATGCTGTTTTACTCCTAAACAGCTGAGAAATAAGAAGAAACAGACACTGATTTTTTTTCTTCTTTTTTTGTGATCTTAATGCAAACTATTAAAAAAACAAACAACCAGCCTCTGCATCTATACCAAACTGAGCACTGCCCAGCAGAGAAAAGTCTGGATGCAGTGGAACTGAAAGTCCTTGATGGAGCAGCCTGGACTGTAGGATGCTCGATGTGCAGGATAGAATGACGATTGGAAATAAAAAAGAATCGCCTCAAGCTGTTTCAGTTTATTTACTTTCCAAGAGTGTGTAAGCAACAGCGGTCTTTCAGGCTTTTTACTATCCTGCTACAGACACAAAAACAGAAGAATTACCTACACAAACTCTTTCATGCTATTACAGATTCTCAATCAAGTCAGCATACAGACATAGTCAGGCATATGTGTACAGATCGATAGCAGATGAATCCAAAGACCAACAAAAAGATTTAAAAAATCCAGGAAGTTATTTACCCTAACTTATTTAAATTTGATTTATTTCATGTCACAGTACTGCACACACACTCTTCCCCACAGATCTAGTCCCTCTTCCTCCTCAGCTGAGCAGTGTTTGTGACTGAAGCACCTCCCTTCATGCTCCAAACAATGAGTCCTCTTTCAGAATAACGCAAATCCTTTCTTGAAATCTTGATACAAATCAGGGCCTCCTCAGCATTATTTTGCATGCCACAGAGCGTGGACATAAATTGAGGAACTATGTATGGAACCATCTGCATTTGTTTCCCATTTATTTATTCAAGTGGTTAATTTGTCACCTTTTACTGCTTATGGGCCACATACAACCCAGTTTGATCCCAATCAGTGTTTCTTTATGTATAATAATGGAGAAACCTTTCAATTTTCACCCGTTTTTTGTAAAGCAGCATGTCTCAGTGTTTTCACGTTCACGCAACCTGCTGCTGTAAATCAAAGAAACACAAAGATGCAGATCATCAGCTTAACATCATACTTTGGTTTAGTATGATCAGCCATGGCTAAAGTCTTTCTTAGGCTGGGAAACTGAGAATGACACTGGCTCTCAGGATCCACTCTCCTGCAAAATAGGTGCAAAATAGGTGCAAAATATTGTGAAAAGTTCACACTACCAAGCATCCGGTTGGTCAGACTGGACAGGCTGGTTCTGGCCCATGGGCCTGATTGACAACTTTGGCTTAGCGGCCACAAGTAGGGATGGGAATCAAGAACCGGTTCCTAGTAGTTCAATTCCTGGGAATTGTTAGTCTGCTTGCCTAACAATTCTGCTTATTGGTTCCACTGATGTCAGGACACATTTGCTTGATGACGTCATATATACCCTCCATATTTTGGCTCAGAACATATCTAACATGGCATCAAGGCAGAAGCACTCTAAAGCATGGTTGTATTTGACAAGGAAAGACGATACTAGGGCCACTTGCAACATGTGCAGAGTTTTGATCACAACAAAGGGGGGAAATACCTCCAACATGCACAAACATTTGACCACACAGCATGCAATATGCATGTCTCCACAGCTGGAGACACCTTAAGTCCAGAAAGATCTTGTATCCTTCTTGAGAAGGCAAAATTGCAAATTTTTCTGCACAAAAATTGTTAATTTGTCAAAGTTGATAATTGCAGTTGTATTTTATGTTAAAATGTTCATTTCGACAGAGGAATTCTTATTTTTTCACGCCAGTTTTAATTTTGTTCTAATCGAATGCAAAATGTTGGTGCATACTTTACATTAATGCAAACAAACCCATTTGTATTATATTTTATTCCCCAACCCTATGAGAATCGATAAGAGAATCGATAAGGAATTGAATTGATAAGTAATATCGATAATGGAATCGGAACTGCTAAATTCTTATCAATTCCTATCCCTAGCCACAAGTGTGACTCCACAGGCAATATCCTGTGCTCTGGTCAATGTGTTGCTGGGAAGCTTTGCAATGTGGATGTTACTTTGACAAGTGCCACATACCCAAACAATGCTTGTTGGCAGTGATGCTCCCTGATGGCAGTGGCCTCTTCCAGCAGGATAATGCACCTCGTCACACTGTGAACACAGTTCAGTAAAAGTTTGAGGAGCATGACAAAGACTTCAAGGTTTCACAGGCATGCTGCAAAAACAAGTCCAATCCATAGAGGCCCCACCTTGCCCAACTTCCTGTACTTAAAGGATCTGCTGCCAACGTCTTCATGCCTGATACCATAGGACACCTTCAGATCATGGAGTTCAAGCCTCAGTGGTCACAGCTGTTTTAGGCAGGTGGTTTTAATGTTGTGGCTGATTGGTGTATACTGATGCATCAAACAAGTCATAAAAAAGTTTTTTTCTCAGCTAGAATCAATGTATTGGAAGTTGCCCAGTTTGATAACTTGGATGAGCAAAGCATGAAGACATATGCAAATGCTGGCAGAAGGAAAAATAGTTCAACTTGACAGACTTTTTCAAGGCTTTTCTGTTCTTCTGCTGAATATGATATCACTGCGTAAGCATTTCCTCTTTATATTTTTGGAGTCATGGTGGACTCAGGAGGCCGGGCAGACTGTGTGTGTGTGTCTGTGAGAGAAAAAGCAGAGAGAGGTTAAGGAGTGTCAGGGGAATGCAGCAGAGGCAGCAAAACCCGGGCAGCAGAGTGTAAAAGCACAAGTGTGTTTTACATAACATGGAAGTCAGAAAAAACACACAAAAACCCTTCAGTCATCAGAACGCTGCAAGACAAACAGTTTAAAATGGAGCCTGGCCCACCTGAACTGATCAGTAACAACATCTGCAAGTTTCTCCTCCTCATTGTAGAGACAGTTAAAAGTCTGAAAAACAATCTCAGCTGAAGGCTCATTTAAGCATTATTATTGTGTTATAATCTTTCTCCACACATCAGGTTTGCTTAGTCCACATGGAACTCTGGATGTTGACAGGTCTGAATACTTGAAATTCATTATTGACCTTGTCAGCCCAGAAATGATGAATTTCATAAGAGAGTGTTGATGTGTGTGAACTGGACTGAAATCCCTCCAACAGGCTCTATGCTCCTGATCAGCAGCATGTTGCTTCCCCCTCCCAGCAAAGATCCCGTTGGAGCACACAGGAACCCAGAGCATCTGGTGGTGTTGGGGTTTTGGTGCCTTCTCCAGGTACATGCATTCAACGGTACATGCATTCATCCCAGTTCACACGTTCCCAACCAGCCTGTGACATGGCCGTGTTGACATACTAGAGCCTGAGCTCCACCCGGGATGTTTTGGCAGTTGTTGTTCATCAGCTATAGCATGCTAGACAGAAGGAATGTGGAATGCCGATGCTGGATTGCATCAGCTGGAGGGATGCTCGCTGTGATCAGTGGTTTGAGTTAAGGCATGGAGAGCCAGTCTAATACCAACCAATGTGGACCTCATACTGAGTGTAAATGAGATATGTGAAAGTTCTAGTAAACTGCATTCAAACAAGATGGCTGTGTCCTGACTAATGGCAAAGAAAAAGATTAAATAAAATAAGGTAAGAAAGACTTTATTTATCCTGAATTTTGGGAAATTATTGCGTCACAGCAGCCAAAACATGAAAAACAAACCAGGACAATAAAATAACTACAACATCACATGAATATTCAATTCAGTTTTATTTATATAGCACCAATTCACAACAACTGTCACCTCAAGGTGCTTTATATAGGCCACAGACCCTACAATATTAAACAAGAAAAAAAACCCCAACAATCAGACGACCCCCTATGAGCAAGCACTTGGTGACAGTGGGAAGGAAAAACTCTGTTTTAACAGGAAGAAACCTCCAGCAGAACCAGGCTCAGGGAGGGGCAGCTATCTGCCGCGACCGGTTGGGGGTGAGGCGAAGAAAAGAGAGTAAAAGACACACTGTGGAGAGAGAGGGAGAGTTTAATAATTGCTAAAGATTAAATGAAAAGCGGTGTATGAAAACAAGGCGAGAGAAAAGAGGCGAGTGAAGGAGAAACACTCAGTGCATCATGGGAAGCCCCGAGCAGCCTGAGCCTATTACAACAGAACTAAGGGAGGGTTCAGGATCACCTGATCCAGCTCTAACTATAAGCTTTATCAAAAAGGAAGGTTTTAAGCCTAATCTTAAAAGTAGAGAGGGTGTCTGTCTCCCGAATCCAAACTGGGAGCTGGTTCCACAGAAGGGGGGCCTGAAAACTGAGGGCTCTGTCTCTATTTCTACTTTTAAATATCCTAGGAACCACAAGTAAGCCTGCAGTCTGAGAGCAAAGTGCTCTGTTAGGATAATATTTTACTATGAGGTCTTTAAGATGGGGCCTGATTATTTAAGACCTTGTATGTGAGGAGAAGGATTTTAAATTCAGTTCTAGACTTGACAGGGAGCCAATGAAGAGAAGCCAATATGGGAGAAATATGCTATCTCCTTCTAGCCCCTATCAGTACTCTCACTTCAGCATTCTGGATCAACTGAAGGCTTTTCATGGAGCTTTTAGAAGAACCTGATTATAATGAATTAAAATGTCCACCCTAGAAGTAATAAATGCATGAACTAGTTTTTCAGCATCACTCTGAGACAGGATGTTTCTGATTTTAGCAACATTGTGCAAGTGAAAGTAGTCAGTCCTACATTTTTGTTTAATTTGTGCATTGAAGGACATATATTAATTAAAAATAACTAACACTGTGCGATTCCTCAGAGTGTTATTGGAGGCCAAAGTAATGCCATCCAGAGTAAGTATCTGGTTAGATGCCCTATTTCTAAGGTCTTTAGGGCTAAGTACAATAACCTCAGTTATTTCTGAATTTAGAAGCAGGAAATGAGAGGTCATCCACGATTTTATGTCTTTAAGACACTGCATAGAGATTGAGATTTTAATGCTGAACCAGAGTTAAAGCCGAAAACACCATCACAGAAGAAAAACAGTCGCAGGAAATGTGTGTCTTTGGGCCGTCAGGAAGAAAATCAAGCAAA
>VUQS01069322.1:0-32424 GCA_015108495.1 Heterochromis multidens
GGTGTAGTTGAGGATGCTATATTGTTCTTTCTTTGTGAATTTTTATGCTTAAATTGTTTTTTGCTGATTTTTGGTTTGTTTTTTGGCTGCCCCTCCCTGAGCCTGGTTCTGATGGAGGTTTCTTCCTGTTAAAAGGGAGTTTTTCCTTCACACTGTTGCCAAGTGCTTGCTCATAGGGGATCGTCTGATTGTTGGGGTTTTTCTGTATTATTGTAGGGTCTTTACCTTACAATATAAAGCGCCTTGAGGCAACTGTTGTTGTGATTTGGTGTGTTATAAATAAAATTGAATTGAATTGAATTAAATTAAATTAAATTGAACTGAATTGAATTGAATTTCCCTCTGAACATAATTGTGACTGCAGTTTGGTAATATGATTATTAGGAGACAGGGCTCAGAAGCTAACAGTCCCCAAATCAGATTACAGTTAATACAAAAACAGAATAAAAGATGGATGTAGCCACTGTAACATCACTCATTGGTTCTGGACTTTGTATATTGAAGCTTCAACTTCACTGTTTGGTGAACGACAAAGTTGGGCCACCATGTTGTTTTTTGGGTGGAGTGCTAGTGTTTTTATCTAACACTAACAAGCTTTGTTAACAGGTTGTATCCAGAAACTGCATGGGTTTAATGCAGAGAAGCAGATGTTATTTTTTTTTCTTTTTCCCTACCAGGATGTGAATATGCTTTATAATGCTCTAAATTTGCGTATTTTTTACAAGGAAGTCTATATTTCGGACCCGGCCTCAAGTGACCATTTGAGGAACTGCAGTTTTTTTCAGCTTCAGAGGTTGCTGCTTTGTTTAATCAAAATAAAATGAGTACTATTTTAAATTCTTCACAGAACCTGGCATAAAATTGACAATGGAATTTTTAGTTTCAATTAAAAATATAATTGCTAACACAATTCTGACAAAATACCGTAGTGTAGCAGCTGCAAAGGAAAAACTGCCAGGGGATCAGACATTCTGTCCAGTTGGAATCTCTTTTCACTAATTTAACCTGTACTAAAAATACTAAAAATCATTCATCATGCAAATTTTCAGGGTTTTCTTCCCTGTGTCTGACAAGAGGACAGAAGCAAAAATAAAAATGCTTGCTGCAAAGACAGATGAAAGGCTATTTTCTGCTCGTGTCTCATCCAAAGGCTATTTTTAGCCTGCTATTTTTTTCATAGGCGCTCCCTCAGTTTTTTACTAACATCAAAAAGACTCTGCTACAACCAAGAGGTTGAAAGAAAGATGCATTTCAGAGAGTAGATGGGTTTCACAGAGCAGGAGAATATGCATCTGGATGTGTGTGTGTGTGTGTGTGTGTGCGCACATCCATGTTGTCACACTGCACAGCTGTGGCAGTGTAGGCAGGGGTGACCAAAAAGCTGGGGGAGGGGTATAAATTTGTTAATGAAGGTTAATAGTGAAAATAATACTGGATACATACACATTGGTACTGCCATCTCTCATAATTCAGTTGTGCTACAGTGTGGTATCTTTTCAGCTGCTGCCGCTTCTCATCACACGAGTACATCTGAGAATACGTTGCCTTCATCTGATGGGAGCGAGATAGTTTTTCTCTCTTTCTGCTGGCTGCATGTGGCTTGTTTTAATGACTGAGTGGGAGGACGGAGAGGCGGAACTCTGCCCCAGGTTTCTCATTTTTACGCACTGAACTGGGCTTGTCCACTGGATTGCAGTATAGCAAGCGCAGCGGCGTGGGAGGAGAGGTGAAGGTGGAGCAGAGACTCACATTGCCTGTCAGACCTGTTTGTAAAGCCTGGGTGAAAGCAAGCATACAGAGTGCCTTGATGACTGACTTTAGACAGATTTGATTTACAATCCGCCAGTCAAGCTAGATGTTATCTCATCTGCTGTGCAGTGAAACAAGGCCTTGTTACCTCATCAGCCTCCAAACAGGTGTGCACACATGCTTTTCTCTGCACTTATTCTTTAATCACTGTTTAAACACAGAATGAATGCACCAACTGTGACTTCATGTGTACTCTATCAACTGTTTTGATGCTACTGACTTGCTTGAGCTTCACGCTTGCACTTTATCATTCTAGGTTGCACAGAATTTGTGCAGAACAAACATCACCAAATGAGCTTAAAATGCAAAGGGAAATCTGACAAAGTAAAAAATCAAATGACTACACAAGAAATAAGCTTCCCAAGGAAAAAAAACATCTGGGAATTTCAGATTTCTTTGAACCATGACCACAATCTGAGTCTTTTCTTTTCTTTTATTGAGGCATAAAAAAGAAGAAAGTACAACGCTAAAACTGGCAGTATTGTCTAGACTTAGCCATGTCGCAACAATTTTTGCAACAATAGTTTATATAAACTTGTGCCATTGCATAATAATCTATTATGCAGTGGTGAAAGGTCATTGTAGTGCTATGTTGCTGGAATAAACTTTTTTAGAATTTTATGAGACTCCATGAGTTAGTGTTGAAGTCAGTTAAAGCTCATCTGTCTCTGATGTGTGTAACAAGGAACATTTGAAATCGAATTCTTGTGTATGCATGAAGATATATAAAGCCTTGCGTCTGCATATAGAGGAGTGCAACTGCATTCCTGCAAAACAGCAGTGCACAGGCCTGTAAAGGAGTGCTGTTGGCAGACAGCAGGTATGTCACAGCATTTATCAATCATCAGTGCTTTTTACCTGGCCCCGATCTGTCACTTAAAGGCAAAGAAACACCTAACACATGAGGGTTGTGTGTTGAAGGTGAAAGTGTAGCTTTATACTAAAACTTATACTAAAACCATGTCCCTATGACCTCTCTCTCTTCACTTAAGGATTTGCAGTGTTTAGCAAGTTTCTTTGTTTGTATTTTTGTTTGAGTGGTTTTCATTCTCGCAACACGGTAGCATGGCGGTTAGCACCACTGCCTCACAGCAAGAAAGTCCTTGGTTTGACTCCACTATTTGGCTGGGGCCTTTCTGTGTGGAGTTTGCATGTTCTCTCTGGGTACTCTGGCTTCATCCCACAGTCCAAAGGTGGGGTTAGGTTAAGTAGTGATTATAAATTGGCTGTGCATGGTGGTGCAGTGATTAGCACTGTTCCCTCACAGCAGGAAAGTCCTGGGTTTGAATCCACCACCTGGCCAGGGCTTTTCTGTGTGGAGTTTGCATGTTCTCCCCGTGTTTGCGTGGGTTCTCTCTGGGTACTCTGGCTTCATCCCACAGTCCAAAGACATACAGTTAGTGGGGTTAGGTTAATTGATGATTCTAAATTGCCCATAGGTGTGAATAGGTGTCTGTCTCTCTGTGTTGGCCCTGTGACAGACTGGTGACCTCTCGCCTTATTATGGCAGCTGGGATTGGCTCCAGCCCCCCGACCCTGAATTGGTTATGTGTTCATTCATACATCTTTTGTTGTTTTGCTCTCATGATGTTTTCAATGTCTAAACTTTTTTCTATTTATTTCTTCCATGCTCATGATTTTGTGCCTTTTTTTCAATTTTTCGGTTTTCTGAGTTTTGGTGGTGTTTATAGTGATCCTCTGTGTGAGAATTTAGGTAGCTCCAACAGCCCTGACAACTTGGCACGTTACAATGTTAAGTTTGAAGTTGCAGGTTCAAACAAAGTCCTTCTAGAAGCAAGCCTTGGGAGCATCTTGGCAGTGCTTCTGGCCAGGATCATTGGGTTAACTAAGTGAATGAGGAGAGACAGTCACTGTGATATAAAGAATAGAATCACCATTCATATCTGATAGTAACCACGTAAAAAGTTTGATCACTTTTCCCTCACAATTAGGTTTAGAAAGCCTTTTTCCTCAAAGGCTAAACTTTTACAATGTGTGTGCAACATTTCACATCACAACTTTATTAAAGGTTCAATCAAGAGTGACAACATGATTGACATCTCTGGCTCGACCTATCAGAACTCTTGAACAAATTCCATGTTAGTTCATGTTATGAATGCAACAAGCCAAGAAAAGCAATGAGTACACTTACCTATACTGTATCTTCACTTTGGTAACAAGTAGATATGCCCACCAACACACAGATGAAACTGCTGTGAAATTCTACTGCGTGCCACAATATTTGCTTGAATATTTCTCGGTTCGCCCGTTATAAAAGCTGGTTCAAATCAGTTGGAAGGTCAGCTGTCAAAAGAAGAGACTAAAGGCTAAATCAAGAAACAAACAAACAAACAAAAAAAATCTGTGCAGCATTTTCAACAACTAGACCACATATAGAAAAATGATGACATGGCGTTCATTGATTGGTTAGAGTCTACCCATTTTCCTCTTTATTGCTGCATGTCAGTTTTTTAAAGATTAAAAACTGTTATCTACAGTACATACGTCTCGCCTGTTTGCTTGCACATACACAAAGCTGCACCTGTGTACTCTGTCATTTAGTGTCAGAATACAAACACTGAACCCCTTGCGCAGACTACGATCTCTGCTCCCAGATGGAGGGAATTTGCCAAGAGCGGCTCAGCACCTCTCCGCTGCAGAACTCATTGAAAAGAGCAAAATTTGCACATTGGATGTCAGTTGGTTCCCTCAGGCCACTGGATTAAATGCACAGGCCCGTCAGCAAGTTCTTAAAAAAAAAGATCTGACACAACAAAATTTTCTGGAACTAAGAAGAAAAGAAAAACAAGGCCTAGTATACCTGTACCCTTTGAGGACACTTTGTGGCAGCTGATGAATTTGCCTAAATCTGATTAGTCTCCCACTGGTTTGCCTTTCTTTTGATAAGTCTCATTCAGTGGTTTCTTTAAGTGTGTGAATGTAATCGGATGGGCAGGAGGCTGGAGGAGGAAAAACCCCTCACTGCTCCAAAGCTATTAGCTCCCTCTCTTTCCACCTGTCACACATTGGTGACTTTATTTGGACTCGGCTGAGGCCCCCTTGCAGATATCAGAGAGATCATCTCCATCTTAAGCTAAACGACTCCAACAAGCGTTGCGGTCTTCCACTTCTGTCCCCCGTGACCCCCACGACCCCTCGGCACCATAGGCCGCCAGAGGAGCAGAGGTCTGAGCTTGGGCAAGGAGGATTGGCCATGGGAATAGAAGGAGATGAGCTTAAATGAGCTCTGTCATGCAGAAAACTGCAGGAGGGGGAGGCGACAAATACACATAGCCACCCCCCATAGATATGCACACACAGCTGGGACAAAGAGTGACACGCACACACTCGCACACTGGCTTTCGCTTTCACACTTTTTTCCTTAAGTTTTCTCTTCATCCCTCACTTAAATTTGTCTTTTCTTTAACCCCCTTTTCTCTTTTTCCTTCTCTCTCTCTCCCTATCTCTCTATGTCTCTCTCTTGCTTACACACACACACACACACACACACACACAAAATAGCAGCTGCGACAAAGCCCACTGCAGGATTAGCCAGCCTTTGTTGGCAAAACACAAATTACAAGTCTTTTAGTGCTGACTCCTCCCTCCCTGCATGTGAGTAAGTGGGTGTGTGCATGTGTATGAGAAAGTGTGAGTGTGTGTATGACAAATTATGCGTGCGTGTGTGTCTATGTGTGTACACGCGAGCATGATGTGATGTGATACATGTGAGCGTGCACAGGGCTGCATGTGGGGGGTTTGTGTTGCGTCTCACGCTGTGTGCAGGCATGTGAAACCAAGAGTGTGTTTGTGTGTTTATGAGGGGGGGCTGAGTAGTGTTTTAAAGAGGGGGTTTTGTTATCAGTCACAGTCCAGCAGAGAAAACAGGCGTAACGGAGAAGAACCCTCAACAAGATGCCGTCTGAAACACTGAGGAGGAGCGAGTTGTCAATTAGAGACGTCTCTTTTAAAACCGCAGTGCAGCTGAGTTTCTGCTGTTCTCTCACTTTAGAGAGTTTAAACCCCCCTATTTTCCCCCAATGGTTCTTTAAAATGTGTAGTTACATCTGCAGCCTGCACATTATGAAGCTCTAGAGAAGGTGGCTATGCTGCAGGCTGGTTTTAGTCACTGTTTGTCATTTGTCTTCATTCAGATGATGACAAATTCCCATTCAAGCTCTGCTAAGGTACAAAGCAGGCCCCTACTGTGCTCACCTCCTTACAGTTTGCAGTTGTTAACCTACCAAACAAAATACAACTGCTATTACACTAAGAGAAAGGCAAAATGTAGCGAGTACATCTTTGCAATGTCTACCTAACAAAGAATTGTCAAGGTAACCTATATTTCCTGAGTGAAAGAATCTGGTTCTGAAAAGCCGCTGAAGTAAATGTAAAAATAGAACCCTATTGTAATTTGTTTTTACACAGGCCTTTAAATCTTCACATCAGCTGATTCACTGGAATTAAAATGATCTGCAATTTACCTTAAGTGTTTTATCCATTTTTGATTAATAGTTTCTGCTAATTCTTTTGTTAAGGCAGTATTTCTCATGTATAGTCTGAGTGTACTCTGTCCTTCAGAGTCCTCTCCTTAAGCTGAAGAGTTATTGAAAATCGATCGTTATTGATCACTAGAAGAACTCCGTAATCATGTGGGCTGTGGGGTCAGGAGAAAAACACAGGTAAGGCATCAGTAATGTTTGCTTTAAGTGTGTTTAAGAGTATTGTATTGGAAGCGGAGTAGCCTGGCTCCATCAAACCAACATCAGAGCAGTTTTGGTTAGAAAGATAAGTGAGAATAGCAATGCAGAAATAAAGAAAAATAATTAGATCAAAATTTACGATGTGCTTTACACACCTGATCTATATATCAAATCCCACTCAATTAAACAGACCTACAGTCATGGTGAAAGAAAGTATTTTAGTTCCCAGGTTTTGCATCCCTAGCAGGCCTTAAAATGAGGTAAATTCAACCTCAGATTAACTACAAAACATGACATATTATACAGTGTCATTATTTATTTAACCAAACTAAGTCAAAATGCAGAAGCCACTGCTTATCAGATCTTCTTGATTAACTGATCATCAGCAAGTGTGAGCACCTCTATATAAGCAGAGGTTTTGGCAGTTTGCAGGTCTGGAGCATTCAGGTGTGTGTTAACAAAATGTCAAAGAAGAAAGACATCAGCAATGAGCTTAGCGAAGTAATTAATTATTGATGCCCATCAGTCTTGGAAGGGTTATAAGGCCTTTTCCAAACAATTCGAAGGCCATTGTTACACAGTGAGAAAGATTATTCACAAGTGGAAAACATTTAAGACAGTTGACAATTTTCTCAGGAGTGGACGTCGCAGCAAATTCATCCCGAGGTCAGACCGTGCAATGATCAGAGAAACATTAAAAAAAAAGAAAGAAAAGAAAAAGAAACAGAGCTACATTTCTAATCTCTACAAGCATGTTAAATGTTAAAGTTCATGACAGTACAATTAGAAAAGACTGAAAAAGTATGCCTTGTTTGGAAGGGTTGCCAGGTGAAAGCCTCTTCTCTCTAAAAGGAACATGGCATCACGACTTAGGATTGTGAAGCTGCATCTGAACAAACCACAAGACTTCTGGAACAATGTCCTTTGGACAGACAAGACTAAAGTGGAGACGTTAGGCCATAATGCACAGCGCCACATTTGGTGAACACCAAACACAGCATATCAGCACAAACAACTCATACCAACTGTCAAGCACAGTGGTGGAGGGGTGATGATTTGGGTTTATTTTTTGCAGCCACAGGACCTGGGCACCTTGTAGCCATTGAGTTGACTGTGAACTCCTCTGTATAGCAAAGTATTCTAGAGTCAAATGTCAAGCCATCTGTCTGACAGCTAAAGCTTGTCCAACATTGAGTCATGCAACAGGACAATGATCCCAAGCAAATCTACAGCAGAATGACTGATAAAGAAAAGAGCCAGAATTGGGCCAAAATTCCTCCAAAATAAAGTGAGAGATTGATAAAGTCATACAGAAAACAATTACTTCACATTATTGCTGCTAAAAGTGGTTTTACAAGCTACTGAATCATGGGGTGTACTTAGTTTTTTACACGCTGCATCTACATTTTGGCTTTGTTTTTGTTAATTAAATAATGACACAGTGTAATACGTTGTGTTGTTGTTCATCTGAAATTGTATTTACCTAATTTTAAGACCTGATAAGGATTAGATAATTTTTCATGTCCCAGTATATAAAACCTTAGATCTGACAGAGGATGTACTATCTTTTTATCCTGACTGTATTTGAATTATTTTCTATGTGCAAGCAGATATAGAAGTACAAATTGTCAATGCTCCTGATGCTTGTGTGTTGTGTGTTATCAAAGATTCTAACAAGCTTAGAGAGGAAAAAGAACAGTATTCAATGATGTGTATACCAGTTTAGAGCATTTAAATACACTAATTTATTTTGTTCATCCATGTAAACCTTTTAATCATATATATTTTCAAAATGTTTTATACTTGCACTGTTATTGAAATGCTTGTATTAGATATTATGATTTTAAAAAATAACACATTTCGAATGAATTTACCTTATAAAATTATCCTTCAAAAGTACTTTAAAACTTTTTGAAACCTATGCTGTTTACACCGGCTGGTTGTCTTCTTCCATTTTATTGGTGCATTGCTGCATTTATAGTGTATAAATACAACAAAGCTATGCAGTTGTTAAAAATTATTTTGATGTGTACATCCAAATGAAATATAGTGCAATAAAACAAAAACAAAAACAAAACAGATAACTGCTTGATAGTGTTTTTAGTGGTCAAAAGTAGTATCTTTAGTGCGGATGAGAAGTGACCACATTCAGCAAAAAAAGTGTGGGTTATATGGTCAGTCTACCTAAATTATCTCTTTTTGTTGCCTGGGATATATCTATAACGTTTATTTTCTCTATATAGCAAGTGATAGAAAAAAACAAAACAAATTACAACACTTTAAGAATTGTTGTATAAATTTAAACTCTTGAATAAAAAAATAATAACACTATTTATGACAGGATCTTATATAATTTAATGATTATCAAATTTCGAATAGTGACTTTCCCCAAAAATGTAAGCAGAGATTTTGACATTTTAAAGATGCTGGTAGCAATTAGATAAACAGCTGTGGGATGTTACTGGCCTTAATCAGTTAAGTAGCCAGGTCAGCCATGTCAATATTTTCCCATATCTTCTGAGCATTGTCTTCTTTATTTACCTTTGGGAATAGCATTCCCCTAACATCTTAAGATGGCTCCAGATCACTTAAGCCACTGACCATATGTCATAACTTTGCATGGGATTAAGCATATTCTTCACGTTATGGGTTAACTTGTGGGAAAGTGTGCACAGTGCAGGATTATACAGAAGTTTATTCAAATGTGCGTGTATATATATATATATATATATATATATATATATATATATATATATATATATATGCATATCATTGAGTGAAATAAGTATTTGATCCCCCAGAAAACATGACTTAGTACTTGCTGGAGAAACCATTGTTGGCAAGCACAGCACTAAGATGTTTCTTATAGTTGGTCACCAGGTTTGTACACATCTCAGAGGGATTTTGGCCCACTCCTCTTTACAAAAACTCTCTAAATCCTTTAGGTTTCTTGGCTGCCACTTGACAACTCAAACCTTCAGCTCCCGCCACAGATTTTCTATAGGGCTGAGGTCTGGAGACTGACTAGGTCACTCCATGACCTCAATGTGCTTCTTTTTTAGCCACTCCTTTGTTGCCTTGGCATTATGTTTTGGGTCATTGTCAAGCTGGAAGACCCATCCATGACTCTTCAGTGTTCTGGCTGAGGGAAGGAGGTTCTCGTCTTTTACGGTACATGGCCCCGTCCACTGGCCCCTCAACACGGTGAAGTCGTCCGGTATTCTTAGCAGAAAAACAGCCCCAAAGCATAATGTTTCCACCTCCGTGCTTGACTGTGAGGATGGTGTTCTTTGGGTCATACTCAGCATTTCTCTTCCTCCAAACATGGCAGGTCGAGTTGATGCCAAAGAGCTTGATTTTGTTTCATCTGACCACAGCACTTTCTCCCAAGTCATCTCTGAATCATTTAAATGTTCACTGGCAAACTGAAGACGGGCCTGTACATGTGCCTTCTTGAGCAGAGGGACCTTGTGGGTGCTGCAAGATTTCAATCCATTATGGCGTTGTGTTCCCAATGGTCCTTTGACAGCTCTTTGGTCTTGCCCATGGTGGTGGAGCTAATCTGTGGAAGCCAGAATTCTGGCTGGGTTGAAGGGGATCAAATACTTATTTCACTCAATGACAATCCTGCTCTGTAATGTCACGTGGTCTGCCACTTCATGGCTGAGTTGCTGGGGTTCCTAAACGCTTTCGCTTTGTAATAATACCACTTGCATTTGATCATGGAATATCTGTGAAGGAAGAAACTTCATGAAATGACTTGTTGCAAAGGTGGGATCGTATTACATCACGACTCATTCTTTCATAAATGTCTGTAAAGGCAGACTGCATGGCTAAATTCTTAATTTTATACACCTGTGGCAATGGAAATTAAAACACCTGAATTCAGAGACTAAGAAGTGTGGTCTAACACTTTTGTCCATATAGTGTATATATATGAAAAAAATACCTATATACCTATAGGGCCCTTACCCATGGTTTTCAAGTGTATTAATAAAGCCAAAACTACACATATTTCCTGGTAATGCCATCTATTCATTTCCAAGTGACACCTTGTATTCTTCTGACTTTGTTTTGTCTCCATCTCTGTTGCTAAGAGCTAATCCCTGTGCCTTTTATTTGCTTTGTTAACTTGTCAATCAAACAAAGTGAGCTGTACAGTAAAGTCCAATCCTTCATTTTCTATATAAATCAGGTTTGAGAGACTGTTTTGTTTCTTAGCCAGTTACACCACTTTCTTTGTAACCCTAAGTTTTTCTTAAGTAAATATACAAAGAGTTTACAGAATCAAATGTAAGTCGCTATGAGCTGGATTGAGCCTTGCATGGAAGGTAGCAGAAAGACATTAACTTGAATGAAATAAAGAGTATTTTGTGTTACTTAAACTAAGAATAGCTTAACAGCTCAACTTAAGCTTCCTACTGTGTTTTATATGCAGACCTACCAAATCTAGTAACACAACAAATACAAAAGTTTAAACAGTTTAAAGACACTGTTAAGAGGTTTTGAAGGAAAAAACATGCCACAGTAACACTGTTTATTTTATTTTTGGTGAGTTCAAATTGAACTGATGAATGTATCAACTGATTTTTTTCTTAGTCTTTCGTAGACAGTCCTTACATGCTATATGTATACTGTATTGCTGCATGTGAACACAGATCTTTATTAAACAGCATGTCAGTAAGACGTATTTACTATTTAGTGTGGGTGACCAGAAGCCCCAAACATGATTTGTTAACAACAGATGTTTAACACAAATGTGCGTATGCGTGTCTTCTAGTAAGCTAAGTCTATTTTCTCACCAGGTTTTGATGTGGCACTCAAGGCAGGTGTAAATGTAACCCTACCACTTAACACTGGCTTTGTTAGAACTGTATTAAGTTCTTTGTTAACCCTCTGAACCTTGTGCTATGGTCACAATGCCTGACATGTGGATATTTTTTTGGCCTGCATGAAAACAAGCACGTGCAGCTGAGACAAGTAAATTAGACCAACAGGGACCACATGTGAAGCTGAATAATGATTGCACAGTGCAATGATTATGGCAGCAGGGAGCAATAAGAAGACAGATTTCTCTATAAAATGGTTTTAGATCTACATTTATGTAACATATAACCTTTTATGTGCCACCTTCAAAGCCTGATGGAAATCAATGTTGTACATTATGCATGTTGTAGATGAAGATGAAATGCAGCCTGGCTTGACTTGTGGTATGTGTGGTCAATTTTTTTTTTAATTAAGCTTCACACCTGGACTGCCAGTGATTCTATGGAAGCTCTGCAGGGTTTGGACCCAGGAAAACATGTGGAATTGTGTCTTAAATTTGGATGAGATTCATTGTATACACAATTATTGTGTGATCAGTTCTTGACTGCATGTAAACTGCAAAGTGATTTTACCAAGATTTCATGTAAAATCCAAAATCTTCTGGTCAGTGTAGTTAATCAACTGGGTCTTCAGGTTATCGCACACTAAAGCAACATAATCATTACCTTAAAGGTACAGTCAGTTGTTTTTTGATGTTACTGAATACAAAAAAGAATGTTGCACTCAAAAAATATACATTGATTAGTGTGTAATTACATATTCCAACAAATTGATGTGTTCTCATAAACTTAATTATTAATCCATTAAAAGTACACAGGAGCGGGCACCGGTTTGTAGAAGCTGCCATGTTGCCCCACCATCTTGAGTAGCTGAGATGGACATTGCCGTTCCGCCTAATTGCGTTTTATGTATGTGGCTAGAGACCGGCCATATAAGTAGTGTGCCAAAAGCGGAGAAGAGAAATTGTAGGCATTCATGTCTGTACCTTCAGACTCAAGATATGAAGGATCATACCTGTGTTTTATCATCCGAGAAGGGGTCCCCTTCACCAAAGAAGCGAAAACATGAAGGAAAGAGACAACGCGACTGGCACCTGGATAAAATGTCATCCTCTTCCTCCTCACCTCAAGCCTCATCTCCTGAATTGAAGTCTGGGCTCTAACACACGAAAATGTGCATAAACATGCTTATTTATTCCCGATATTGTCACAATTACTTATTGTCAGAAGATTAGACATGTGACCCTCCCGTCTCCAGACAGCTGACAACGAACTGGCTAAACAACAACAGCTGGTTATAAGCTAATGTTATGCCAGCTAATGTTAGGCTCAAGTGTCCTAAAAATCACACTTTCCCTCTGATAAACAGTTTGATTACATTCTCACATCATATGAGAGTTTATTTGCTAAGTATCCAGCAATGTTACATCCACTTCAAAGAAAGTTTCACTAATACCAGCTAACAGCAGCAAAAACAGCAGCGCTTACCGACAGAAATGTTTGGGATATCCTCAACAACTCACCTCATTATTGCTGTCATCAGACAGAAGTGAGCTTCACTGACTCATCGACTTGTATCGACTCCTTTCACAAAGTTTTACAGCCTCCTCCAGAGTAAATAGACGTGGACACCTGGCATATTGACACTGCAGTCATATTGACAAGTGAGGTAAATAGCACACTGACAGCCTACCCTCACTAAAGATGAATGATGGCCAGAGTTGTTTGTCCTACAGCGGCCACCGTAGCTAGGATTATGCACTTGAATTGGAAGGGGTAAGAAAACAGAATTCAGTTGACTGCAATCTGCAATCTACTGACATCTAGTGGTGATATTTTACGCACTGTAACTTTAAGGTGATCCTTTTGTGAAACTGATGCCTCACGGTGAAGTTAACAGCAAGACAGCAAACTTCTACTTCATCGTTTTTTTCCTCAACTATGTGGCCATGTCAGTGCCACTCAGACTCAGTAAACAAACATTTGCTAAACAGGACTTGCGTTTGTATCTGTAATGTTGTAAGCAAATTATATACAAAAATGAGATCTCTAAAACTTGCTAAAAACCTAGTTAGGACAAATGCTGTGTCTCAAATCACTGCTTGCATACTTACAAATGGTATTCTGAATGCATTCACACTTACAAATATGGCTACATTTTTACATTATGCAAAGCCTCTTTCTAAGAATTCTGCAATGTCAAAGTGTCACTGCAGATAGCTGAGGCTTTGGGCTGCACTGGGAGAATCGAAATCTTCTTGAAGCTGAATATCCTGTCAATGTAATGTAAATGTATATGCACATTTGCTTCCGAACTCAAAGGCAACAGAGTAAAGAATCCTCGATATGTATAGCAAAAAGAAGGTGGATAACAGCTCAACACTTAGATCTCATATGGCACAGTCTTTACATTCTTCATGTACCTGTCTTTCTTCCCCTAGGGATAAGCTGCTGAACTTCAAAACACCCACTCAGCCTGCACTCCAGTGACAAGAAGTGGAAACAAAGAAAGTTTGTGCACATGATCAGGCCAGAAACAATTGCCTAATTTGTGGATCAAATAACTTCATTTGTATTCCAAAAACAACTGCAAACATCAGGTGATTAAAAACTTTCTAAAATTGTAAAGAATGATTAGACTGTTCACATGTTAAAAAAACTCACACTGGAATGACTAATCAGTAGTGCTTAACTAGCCTAGAAAACAAAACATTTATTAAAGCGCTAATTTTATTTCAACAAAGATTCTTCATTTGTTGATCAGGCTCATTTTTAAAAATCATGATTATAAGATTCAAAATCAATTTCACAGGCTCTCAGCAGTCCCAGGGGTAATGGTGTGATTAACAATGGCAAGTAACCTTAATTAGAAATCGATACAAAAACATGCAAGGACTTTAATGTTGCATAGTAGGTGAGGTTCAGTAGGATGCCAATTGGTGGTTACCTTGGAAACAGAAGAGGGTGGTCCTTTAAGAGAGTGGATACTAGGCTCTAATGCACTTAGAAACAAAGAAACTAGATTAAGATACCTCAGTGCAGTATTCACTTTTTTGTAGGGATGTTTGGCTCTCACTGATGGTTTTGTCTGCTTCTGTGCAATAAAAGGGATATGATCTATTAAAACTGAATGCAGGGATGCAACCCAAGAATGACTTTGATTGAACTGATTCAAACACACATACACTGAAAGGGCAGCGTGGAAAGACTCATAGTGTAAAGTAATGTGAAAAATGTGGACATTTTCAGTCTAATAAGCAAAACCGTAATCTTAAACATCCATCCATCCATCCATCCATCCATTCTCTTCCGCTTATCCAATTCAGGGTCGCGGGGGGGCTGGAGCCTATCCCAGCTGCCATAGGGCGAGAGGCAGGGTACACCCTGGACAGGTCGCCAGTCTGTCGCAGGGCTTAATCTAAACAGATGTTCATAAAATTATGCAGAATTTGTATACAAGGGACAAGTTTCTGATTTCTGTTTGTAGTCTGCAGTTCAAATTCTATCATAACTGATCAAACTTTGTTTGCATGCAAGTAAAAGTCCCTGCGAAGACCAAAATAGGAAAGTCATTTTCCAAAATGCAATCTGGAAACCACTGGCTATCTTCTGGCAGAGATTTAACTCTCAGTTCAATTCTTCATATGTATCTGCAATGGTAAACAGTTACTGACTCACAGACCCAGTAGTCTTGGCCTAGCAATCTTCCTGTACCTATTTTTACACTTAAAAAGACCACTGCAGCATGTTCATGGATAGTGTCTGGTCAGTTCTCTGTATATGGCTTATTTAGTGACACACAAATTCACAGCAGTGGTGGTACAGATTACAAGTTCTACCATTATACTAAGGTTGCACACACTGCTGTCATCTTAGATTGGGAAGTCAGGGTTGGTATGGCTTCTCCGACTTTCTGAGTGGGAAGTTTGACTTGATGGGGGCATTCCAGCTGAAAATTCTGATTGGAAACACGATATTTCCAACTTCTCACTTCAGATGACTTGCACCATAACCCACGTTCTCATTTCTCAAATTGCGCAACTCACCTTGATTCCTTGATTTCTTGTTTCCTCTCTTGGCATCTTAGTCCTTTAAATAACTGAAACAACTTATGTATTTAAACTATTTGTTTAAATGGTTCTTCTCTCCAGGGTGTTATTCTTTTATTATTTAGTTACAAAAATGGGGCACATGACAGTTCTCTGACCTGCTCTAACTCAATGGACAAAGCTGATCATCATGCCACTACAACTTTAATTATTTAGACAGCTAGAAAGCCAGAAGTCAGAGGCAAGGAAAAGTAACACATTAGCTGATGTTGTGACTTTTTTAATGAACAAACTGAAATTTTGTGGCATCATGTTCAGTTGAAATGGTAATTTCTTAGCTACCAAACTCATGGCATTTACCCTTTTGTGGTTCATTTAAAAATTTTGCTTGAGCACAAAAAGTTGGTCATAGCTAATTCAAAGCTGGGTGGGTACCATCATGTCCCCAGCACCATTCATCATCTAGAAACAACCCAGTCTGGCAAAGTAATAAGACCAGAGTGGACCGGGCTTGAAAGCCAGAATAAAAAAAGGTTCCAGCTGAACTGCAGCTGATCAGAAATTGTGTCACTCTGTTTGCCCCTGTTAACTCTATCCTCTGTCTGCATCTCTTTCAGTTTGCGTGTCTACTCGTCTTCATCTGCTTTTGTGTCTGACAATCTTTCTGTTTCCCTGCCTTTGTCTGCCTCTCAAAATCTAAAAAGTGATAAACAACATTCAAAAGCATTCTTTGGGAGAAAGTTCAAAGTCGGTCAGTCAACCCTCCCTCCTTTCTCCCTCTTCTCATACAGTATATACATATATTTATGTCTTCCTCTCCTTTTTCTTCTTTTATTGTCTGGCATGAATGTGGAGAGTTGCCCACTTTTATGCTCCCTCCCACTGTCAGTGATGGTATATAGCTGCCCAGCTGGCCACTGCAGTTAAACGTAGGTTACTATGTCTGGTTAGTGGTTTTGTTCGCCTGTTCTCTCCGAGCCTAAACATTTTGTGTTATGACAGCTAAAAGCAGGGAGCGTAATTACTGCAGTATAGTAACCTTAGTGTTTCTGTGGGGGCGAAAGGACTGCATAAACACACACACACATCACTCTTAAATAGGTCGCATCCAAAATAGAAGACCGCAAATAACACACGGTAATAGAAAGAGCTCTGAGAGCACTTCAGCATGAACAACACTAGCAGCAGAGTGCTTTAGATAGAGAGCAAATTCTGATCTAAAAGCCTCTTGTTTCTCTCTATTGTTAGTTTGGGTGATTTAACTCTGTAAAATAATATTTCATACAACCATAAGTAAAGTCATTAAGGTCTGTGCATAGCTGAAATGCTCCCTCACACATGCTACACCTGTGAAACAGCAACTCAAGCTAAGCCCTGGAATGCTGCAAGAGTACATACCATCCATGCTTGCCATTTTAATAAACTTGAAACATGCCATGATCCCAAAGAAACATTTTTTCTTAATACTGACATTAATTAAAACTATGTTAACCAACAGAAAAATGTAATGTTTTATACATATTCAGGACCAATAAATAAATGAATAAAATGGGCCTCATGATATGCTAAGTGATGACTTAGATTTCAAGACATCAGGTAATATCCATCAATTAAAGTTTGAGCACTTTTGCATAAAAGGGTAGGGCCCTGAAGTTATGATTAGTCTGCAATGCAACTAACACATTATCTTGCATTTATTTTGTATTTGCAGATTTTATACGTAACCATGATAGATAGTGTGTTTAAATAGTGCCAATGTATCACTCCACAATTATTATTTTTTTTTAAACTGACCATTTTGAATTCAGTCTTTCACTCTTTTATTTCATATAAATCACCTTTGTTGGTCTTGTGGGTAGGATTTTTTTTCCTCCCGTGTCCTCTGATAGCTGGGCCTTGTATTCTCACGATAGCTTGTTTTGACAGGAGTTCCACACTCCAGATGGAGTGAGTATTATTTGACTCCAAAACCTCCCCCTTTAAAGGCGCTGAGCCTTGCCTCAAAAACCCGATTAAAACCTTGGACAATAATCTTCCACAATTTCAAGCCCCTCATCTTCACTCTTGCCTTCCCACTGCCCCATCCTAGCCCCATGATCTCAACCAGAGCTTCTCGCTTTTGGTCAAAAAAGCACAGTTAGATCTCTGGCGCCAGGGTTCATGTGTTTTCACAACTGCTTGGCTAAGCGCTAGGAGCGGCCTGTTAGCTCTGCTCACTCCACCACTGAACACTTAAGACAAAAAGGATCTTTGAGGAAAGGGTGTTAGTTCGGGTCAGTCCTCCCACAATAAACCCCAAAAGTATTACATTTCATTCCTGGTGGATTTACTGAAACGGTCGAGTACTGTTGTTCAAAGATAAAGCCCAGTCTGACTCTGAAGCTGCACTGCATCTTTAACCTGTCTCCCCTCATCTGTACCTTTATTTAGACATAATTCATCCAGGCTGAGCATGTACTCTCTGTTAGCAAAATATCAGACTGTGCATTCATCCAATGTGCAACTTCACACCTGAGCCGGGAGTCTGATACTACAGATTATAGTTACAGAGAAGCCTGCAACTAATGAGTATTTTTTATTGTCATGGATTAGGGTTCTATTATTGAGTAAATTAATAGTAAATTATAATTTCTCAAAGCTCAAAGTGATGTTTCATTAACATGATACAAAGAAGGCTGGAATCAGTGCAAGTTGATGTCATTTGTTTGATGAAATGCTTAAAAGTTTAATTAAACTACTGACTACAAACCACATCAGCTAATTAATTAAATAATAATTCTGGTCAAAGTTTAAAGTATGTATTGGAAAGATTCACTCAGTTTATGTGGAAAATGTTGCTTTAAAGTAAATAAATTAGCCACTTATAACTGAACTCTATTAAAACCATTAAAACTAAAAACACAAGAAGAGCATCAATAAAGGATTATATTGAGCTTTTGTAATATCTGGATGAAAAAAAGCATATTTATTCAAACAAAATGTCTTATTTGAGTTTTCTCTATTTGTCTGTATTTTATGCTTTGTTTTAGGACGTGAAGATTTCTATTGCTTTTTGCTGGCAACACTGTCACTGCCAGAGTCAGGAGGCAATTAACCTAGCTGAGCTTTAGGACGTATAGGCAACAGGAAGCTTGACTCTCTCTTTAATGTGAAAAAAACACAAAGGGAAATGTAGCAATTTACAGATTTCTGTATTTTTATTTTATTATTTCTTAGACTGGGATGGATTTTTGTCTTAATCCTAGTACCTAACAAACACTTGGTCTTTTTTTTAGTTAGGTGTTCTTAATGTGCAGTCTTTCATAAATATTAATTCATATCTACGTATATCAGTATACTATGCACCACAGTAAACAACTGTGGTACCTCCTGAATTCAGCCACAAGCCTTCACTGTTTAGATGCAAATGAGCCTTAATCAAAAGTGTCTTGGCAATAAGTGGTACATTAGTCTCATTTCTCTGACAGATGTTCTCTCTGTGGTCACATAATCCTTTTCTAACCTGCTGAATATACCAATACCCCAAGCAAAATACATCATTGTGTGGTGGGTTATTGTGGAGACAAAGGCTGCAGGTTAGCCAAGTAAACATTATAAAGAAGTATTTCTCTGGCTGCAGAAAAGTAAAATATATATTGATGTCAGCTTTTCACGTTATAAAACCCCCCTTAAAATCAGTGTGGCAAAAGAAACCCACAATATCTGCTATACTGGGAAGAAAATAAAAAATATATCTTAGCAATGTAAACTCCATCTGAATCAAGATTATCAATATAGTATGCCAGACAGGAAGCTCTCTGTAAAATTGTTGACAATAACTGACTTTTCATTATATAATCTCAAGATATAGGTTATATGTCTATATTAAAAAGGTTTGATTTTAATGCAAAAATCCAAAGAACTTGTGGGGATATTCTACGGTGGCCCAGAGAGGTCACACAAAAAATCACACTGGTGATGTAGAGGTCTCAAAGACTCACAAAAACCATGTATCAAATATGGTACACTTGGCGTTACAGGGTTAAGAAAACACCAAATTGAAAAACACAGCAAAAGCTCACACACACAAAAAAATCCACGTCACCAAACACAACTGAAGTATTCTGTGAGTTTTTTAGCTTGTCACTTAGCTGTTCCATGACATTACTGTCTCCCCAAAAACACTTCCGTGGTGTTTTGTGGGATTTTGTTTTTTTCTTCTCATCAAGGTGTGACTCTGTGTTCATAAAGTACACCCTGTTCATACTATGTGTACACCTCATTACCACTGAAACAGCTGACAGCAATATTGGAATCACACGAAACTAGAGAAATATTCAACAGCTTCTCTGACTAACCTTTTTTCCTTACAGGGCTACCACTGCTCGACTTTATACAAGACACAAAACATTACAGTTCTCAGTGCTGGCTTGCAGCCATGTATCAGGTTTTAGTGCGTGTTGGCTAACCTGTGTCTTAGATTAATAATCATTTAAACAGTCTTTCTCACCCTCATCTCCTTTTTATGACTGAAGCGGATTCAAGAGGGCAAATCAATACTTCTGTGAGTGTGTCAGCTCGGTCACGTGCAGCACATGTGTGTTTGTGCATGCAGTGTGTCCCTGAATATCTGCTTGGGAACTCTTGCACTTAAATGTGCATCAATCTGTCTTTCCTCAAAGCATTCAAGGTGTGCCAGAACAATCAGCAGTGAAGAATTATAGCAACACACGTGGGTGACAACAGCAGCAGAAGAAAGCTCATAGTGCAACCACGCCTTCGGGTGAAGGGACCGGGTGAAATAACCACAGATATCAATCATGCCCTGGCTCAGCTGCTGGCTGCTGGGTCTGTGCCGACATTTCTCGGCAGGTGTGAAATACCAGAGGTGAGAAATAATTAACAGAGCAGTGAAGCACGGTAACCTCTGATGGGTTTTGCGCACAGTACAAGTTGAATGTTCAAGACTCTCTGTCCACTGGCTGTTTAGTTTAATTTAAACAGCTTTAGTTTGGTGTATAATTCTTAAAAGAAGAACAGAATAATCTCTTCACTGACCTGCTCTATCAGATCATTAAGGGTATGAAATCGTGACAACTGAAGTATTCAGTGACTTTAAACCTAAACTATTAAATGTACAACCATTGCTACTGATTATATTTGGTTTCACATACCTGTTATGTCATTGTATATCATCTAATGAAAATATAGCTATCTCCATATCAACTGAGCAAATTCCCATTGCTAAGGAAGATCATACGATTGGGTGGGTGTAAGAGCTGTTATAACGTAGTAAGTGGCTAAAGGGTGCTGCTTTGCTTCTTTTGTTAATGGGGGCCTACTATGTTCTTCTCCAATTCCAAATTTTTAATCACGGACTCAACTAGAGTACTGTTGGATGATTCAGTTCAAAATAATCCTTTATTTTCTTATACATTGAGTAGCTTCTTCATCCAGTGTCTCAGATAAGCCATTTTAAGCCAGTGCTTCTCAAATGATAGGGTGGGTCCCACTGGGTGGAGCATAGAGCCACTGTAGTTAGGGTGTTGGTGACCAGCGGATTAACTAAATTAATCCCAGAAAGTTGATTCTGTTCATCTAGACGTTGCATTTTCAGCAACGTCCAGATGAACAGAATCAACTTTCTGGGATTTCCTTACCTGGATGATTGAGCATGCATCAAGACAACTAAATTAATCCCAAATAAAACTCAATTAATATTATTATTTTTGTAGAGAAAATAAACTAAAATTTAAACTTCAGAAATTTAGACTAAAATCCATTCTTTCCATAAAGTTTAAACTTTTTTTTTTCTTTTTTGGTTTCTGAAGTGGTGCATGTTAAAAAAAAAAGTCTGTGAACCACTGCTTTAAGACAGCTTTCTCCTTATTAGTTGCCCCTTATAAACAGAGGGTTTGAACAGCAGGTGGGTGGAGACTCTATGCTCATAGCTATAGCTTTGCCTGAGAAGACTATATTAGGGATGCTGCCTCTCTATGACATCAAACAGATCCAAGAGTTAAAAAAAAAAAACTTTCTGAAACTGAGCGTTTAGAATAGTCTGCAGTCTGAGTTTTTGACTCACTGAGATTATTTGCACATAAGCAGATCTCATTATCAAACTTTTGCCATGTTCAATATGAGCATCCTCCATTTTGACTGTACATAAATGACAGAGAAAAAAAAAGGTTGAAAGTTGACGTAACCTTTTGTGCTTTTTCTTATTTTCTTAGTCAAGAAGCATCATCAATCATGAAAATATGTTTACAGTCAAAATTATGTTTTCAGCTACCTAGCCATCAAGAAAAGGTTTTAACGGAATCATAGCATTTGGCATAAAAAGCCCTGAAAACTGCTGAATCTTTTTAAGAATTGCTCAGCTTACAGATAATATTATTATAAAGCAGGTAAAATTCATGTCTACTAACAGTTCATATGTCATGTACCGTATTTGTATGACTAAAAGACACTAAGGTGTGTAGACTACAATGTATAATTGGTAGGTGTTAAGTTATTATTCAGCTGTGCTTTTTTACAGAACTAACAGATCTGTGTTTAGCATCACATCTGAGAGTTATTACCATGTTTTATGAGTGGGCAGATGTCTGGTTTTAACTGATAAGCCAGATAAACTTGGAATGCGAATGAAAAAAAAACAACAACAAAAAATGGTGGGGTTAATGGGTGTTGGCCAACTATTAGGGTTTTACAGGTGAGCAAATCTCATCTCAGGATGTTGGGTTTTTTTGTTTGCAAAATCTGTAAATCCTGATATCCCAAAAATCCTTTTATAGCCACTTTGAGCACTAATCAGACCTGCAGTAGACCAAAATCACTTGCTTGCTGTTAAGACATCAACACTGATAATTACATACTTTGCAAGTCCATGCCTGTTACACCTAAAAGATAGATGATGCCAACTCCTTAGGCAGTGGCTGATTTCTTTTTTGAACCCCAAACATAACACTACAGATGTCTAAAAATGCATGTTGCCACCACTAATATACAGTGCAATATACACACCCACACACTAATAGACCAACTCAGACAACACCCAGTAACCCACACTGACCCATGTCTCTTGGCTGTATATTCCAGAGACAACTACTTTATCTGTGAGAAGCCAAAACTTTCTCGCACATGCATGCGGGTTGGCAGCAGCAGCCGAGGCTATTTTTATCAGATTCTATTAATGAACAATTATCAAAGACTGGAGGTTACTCAATAGCCTTCAGGTCATCAGAAATCAAGTTTTAATGCTATTTTAATGCTGTTTTAATTTTGGCAGGTAGATAGTCTTTATGACTGTGACCTCCGATGTCTATATCTATCTTATTGACCATGGGTAATTAGTGATCATTTTTATGACATCAAAAAATTTAAATCCCAAAGCAAAGAAGAGGGAGCAGCGTACATAACCACAGATAACATGTCTTATTGGAAGTCTGCAGCTTTACAGCTTTCCATCTTCATGAAGGTGTAGCTGCATGCTTCCCCCAGACTCAAGCAATGACTAATTACTCTGCGCTTTTGTTGCCATCCTTAATTAGAGGAACCAATATTTGCATATGACTCCAGCAGCTGGGGATGTCCCAGTAAGCTGTAGTGCTTCTGGGCAGGAGGAATATTGCTTCCCATCCTAAACTTAATAATGCAGGATGGTGCCAGGAGCCAATTTCAGAGGCATGTATTGAACTGATGACCTGATGTTCAAAAGGAATACTTTGAGGTCACAGAGAGAGTGAAATGAAGTATTTTTGGGATATTGGAACACATAGAAGATTTCTGGACTCCTGTCAGTTTGATTTAATGTGATGTTTGGCAACTGTCATGCACTTTAGATCCTGACGGGAGACTTTGATTGGTCTCTTCAGTGTAAACATGAGAACTCTTCAGCCTGTTTGAGCTACGCAAAGGGGGTTTGCTGCAGTAATTTAGAGTGTTAAGTAGAATACAAGGAATGATGTGTGATGTGATGTCTTTAATGATCATAACTGTTTATTTGTCTTCACTTTGTGGGACAGGTAACTGATGAAAAACTAAATGCACATATGGGATAAACTTGTTACTGGAAAGTTTTTGTTACTTGATGTTAAATGGGATTGATGAAGTCTTGGTGTCTTCACCAAACAAGACAATATCACCGAGATATGAAAGAAAAATGCGTGGCAAATCATGTCACTAAAATGTGACTGTAATTTTTTTGAAAACATATTTAACCAGGGCAAGAGATTATATCTCTCGGCTGGCTTGGGAATGACTTGATGTCCCCCAAGATGAGCTGGAAGAGGTGGCCAGGGTGAGGGAAGTCTGGGTTAGACTGCTACCCCTGCAACCTGAACCTGGATAAGCAGTCAAAAATGGATGGACAGATGGATGGATGGATGGATATTAACCAAATTATAGCAGCTTTAGCTCTTGCAGTTGCCTTTTATTGAATCAAATAAGTTTTATAAGGGAGGAAGCGAAGACTTTAAAGCCAGTAAAGACAACAAATGAAGTCAGATACATTCAGGTACATAATATATATTATATTTATTAGAAGTAACTTCACATTAACTATGCTTATTTCTCTTGTGATCATCTGCTTTTTGAAACAGCTTAAAACTTTACTGAAGCCCTGAAATGGATTAACAACCCCCTCTGATAATTAACTGACCAGATCAATATCCCATACTCTGATTAAAAAGTGTTCCTTTAATCTTTTTGAGTAGTATATAATCTCTCCAGCAGCTTCTTGGTCTACCCCAGGATTTCCTCCCAGCTGGGCATACCTGGAAAAGAAATTCAGGAGGCATCCTAAACAAATGTCCAAACCATCTCAACTGAAGGAGCAGTGGCTCTACTCCGAGATCCCTCTGGATGTCCAAACTCCTTACCCTATCACTAAGGAAACTCATTTTAGCCGCTTGTATTTAAAAGTCTTTCGGTCATTGCCCAAATCTCATGACCGTAGGTGAGGGTTGGAATGCAGATGGTAAATTAACATCTTTGCCTTTTGGCTCAGCTCTCTCTGCACCATGATATCCAATACAACGCTGCATTACTGCATTACTGCTGACATTGCACCAATCCGCCAGTCCATCTCATGCCCTGCCTTCACCTCACTCATGAATGAGACCTTCAACTCCCTCACTTGAGGCAGCCTCTCTTCCCCAACCCAGAGGGAGCATTCCGCCATTTTGAACTTGTGTATCAGCTAGTGTTTGTATATAAGTGCAAAAGGGTGATCCATTCAGCACTTAAGCTCTCCATGGAGCACACAGTTTTAAAGAATATCCAAACTGATAATAGTCCAGTTGAAAGATGAAGTGAATCAATAGAGGCAAAGCTTGCACCACATGAAAGGCATGTCATCCTTCAAGTAATTGCATCTGTATGTGCATTGAGGGCTGGCTCTGAAGAACCCACATAAAGAGGGGTCATTACACTGGAGCAGTTTGCTGTCAGTGCGATGATTTATATGGGCTAATATATGGAACGCTTCACAGTCTAGAGCTAAATGTAAACTTACCATATGCACTGTGGATAGAAAGACTGTAGGGGAATAGTGACAAAGAAGAGAATGCATGTGTAAGAGAATCACGTGGAAGTCCACTGAAAGTTCAAGAGGAATACTGAATGCTGAACTTGTGTTTTTAAACTTAAGTTTTATCTTCGCATTCTTCGCATTCTGATGTGAAGCCTGACATATCAGTTGTGCAAAAATGAATAAACGGCAGTTTCCAAATAAGGTCTTTATCTTTGTCTCTCCTCTATTCATATTTCTGAGTAGAATGGAAATGAAACACAGTGGCACTGTTTGAATGGGAAGACATGAAAAGATTTTGGGGAAAAAAAACATCTAAGAAAAAGCAGAAGAAACTCAAAGTGGGACAGTGAGGAACTACTTCAAATAAAAACAGTTTTCACAATCCTGTTTCCAAAAAAGATTTGCAAATATTTAATTAAAATAGTATAAAGACAGCATATCAATTGTCTCTTATTGTGTTCTTATTTTTTATTTGAAAGTTTGGAGAGAGGCAATTAATAATAATACAGCCAGAACCATGATTGGGTATAAAAAGGGCATCCAGAGAGGCTGAGGGGCTCAGCACTCTTTGAAAGACTGCATGGACAATCTTCAACAATTTAAGAATAACATGTCTGTGATCTTCATGTCCTAAAGGCAACCTCTTTTTCTGGTTTGCTGACAAGCAAATTCTAATACATTTGCACATTTGCAGCTCTTCACAAACACTTGCTCAGTATATTTTCTTCACAAATGTGCGTGCAGAACTAAGCAGCTCAAAGCAGCCACCAGGTGTGCCACATGCAGTAGACTGCTTAGTGGAATTTTGCTTACACAAATGAACTTTTTGTTACATAGTTTGGAGGCAGAAACCCACGAAGGAACTTGGACATTTTATGTTTGCTCACTGTCAGGGCAATAACATACAAAAAAAAAATTATGCTTTCTCATGCAAGTTCTGCCCCATTTGTCTGTTTTACATTATAAAAATATCTCAAAGCCAGGATCAGGAATAAAAATGCAATGAAACTGTAAACATACAGACTACAAGACCAAGATCAGTTTTGCCACACAGTGATCTTCAATTTTATTATTGGGTTCAGACAGACCACCAGATTTGGTCCTTCCAATGTGGACTAAAGTCAACGATTTGTGAAGGTTTATCCTCATTGTTACTCATGATAGAAATCTGGTGCATTACATTCCTTATTTAAAGAACACAGAGCACACAGAGTCCAGGTGCTAAACTGTGATGCATTATGAAACAAAAATCTGTGTGCCTTATATGTCTTATGCTTTAAACAACATCTCAACTTTATTGGAAACTGGTTGTAATTCTAGAAAACTTTGTGAGGGCAAAATACAAACTTTCAGCCTAACGTGTACTATTTTTTTTTTTTAATCAATGGTAATTTCAGTGAAAAAACACTTTGCATGCTACTGGTGTCACTTTATAGTTAGTATAGATCAGTAATTAATCCAGTGAGGCTGCATTAGGTAATATATAGCACATATTTTGCAGTATAATATGCAAGCTCTCAGTTTTTCTACTGAGAACAAAGACTGTGAACAAAGTCTAAGAGACTGAAGGCTTCCTGAAGCTTTAAACCTACTGCATCAGCAGAAAAGACAGATTTTATAAATAGCCGAGTTGCAGACATCCTTATTATATAACTCAGTTGCAATATGCTTTCTAAGACTAGAGCTGTTTTTTCTTTGGAATTAAAACTGTAAAAGAGTGTCACTGTTTTTGCCTGATATTACTTATTATTGATGATGCAGAGCACATGAGTGTGAGTTCAGTTGCTAGTCTAGCAGACTTTGTGAATGCTGAAATACCGCTGTGACTCAGTTATTACTTATACCTGTTCACCATTTAATGTATTTTCTTACCCCAGCATGGAACTGCATGTCAGGTCCTCTGCTTTCTTGTCCTCATCCTTTAGATTTTTTTTTTTGTGTATGTTTTGACATACCTGCTCAGTGTCAACCTGTAAACTAGTTTTCTACATTCTACCAGTGTTCCAGGGTGTAATTATGAGTCTGAGGCTGTCTCTCCATTTGAAAACTTTGACATGTATACCATGTCTAAGTTTGGACCTTAGCCTAAAGCTTTTTCTGAGACTGATCTTTACACTGCTACTCTACCTTAAAGTCTCTCTGAGCCTGAACCAAAAACGTCATATGCTTCAGCCTCAGTTTGTCTCTCTAAATAGTGTTGCCTAAATGTAATGTTGCCTCTCTGTTTTAATGTCTCTGCATTGGGGACAGCTGTGGCTGTATGCATACACTTTTTGAGTTCTCTGTCTCTTTGTCCATATCTCAAACAGCTTCTATGTCCGAGTCCAAATTCATCTTGCTGTCTTGACTCTGCTGTCTAGCAAAAGGACTTAGAAATCTGAGTATAAATCTGCAAAAGCTCAAACCTAAACCTAATCCCAAGCCTTTATGTTTGAGATTATAATATATTGATTTCTTTTAATGCTGTACTTGTAGCCCTTATTTAATTATTTGCACGTAACATTGAATGAAACATTGAAATGCTTGCATTTTTAGCAACTTTTTTACTCTGCATAGTTATAACCTTTCTATTTATGTATGTGGAAATAAACACAAGATATGATCAAGTTTCCTCTGATTAGACTTTTCCACTGGTGCTCCCGCATCCTGTGTTAAAGCTCAGTGAGAGGCTTCAGCAGAGTTTCTGTAAACTAAATCTATCACTCATGCTTTGTTATGCATAATCATAAATGATGGGAAATGAAATTTCAATAAGACCTGTTTGGTAACATCCCCGGCATGCATTCAGACAGGCAGACAGCTAAACAGACAGACAGGTGGGAGGAAATGTCTGCAAACAGGCACATAGTCATGTAGGCAAAGACAGATGAGCAGAGAGACAGGCAGACAGTTATTACTCTTATGGCGCTAGTGATCAACAGTAATTATCTTTTCTGACCAGGGGAAGGCTGTCTTTTAAAGCCTCCCTCCCTACTGACAGCTCATTAATCACCGGCAGCTGAGCCGAAAGAGCCAGGCTGCCAAGCACTAGAGCACAAACCTGTTCCGACAACCTAGATACATACCCGAGAGGTGACAAAAATAAAATCACTCAACCCTGTTACCTAAAGAAGTTCGGCTGCATGGGACGTTGTTTGCATATATAACTTTATCAAATCAGACAAGTCTGCAGCGGTGAAATCGGTGAATCAGTCTCTTGCAGTCTGTTTCCTTCTGCTTTCTGTTTTTGACAAGAGGAAGTATTTTGAAATGTTGTAGGAGTATGAACATAACAATGACTACATTACAGCGGAGATAATTCCAGTTTCACTCATGAGAAATTTATGGTGGTAGATGATCCTCATGTTTTGTTTTTTTTCAATCAAGCAGCCAAGAGTGGTTCTGTTTCAGCAAAATAAATGAGGGTAGGTGGGAGGGGTGTAAAGTGTTCTATTACAAATGAGACAATGAAGACAAAGTAACTGCCAACACAAAAGGACAACAAAATATATTTTTTTAGACATGATATCTTGAAAAATTACCTTGGAACCTTTCCAAAAACGTAAGAAAACATTAAACCAGCTCTTCTGCAGGCACATTTTAAGCTCCTACATTCTTCCCCAGTAGAAGCAATCCTAGAAAGTGAACCGAGACCAGCTGCTGTTGATTCGATGCGAGTTCATTTGCAGGCTTAACAACTAACATTGTGTAAAGCTACAATAAAACAATGCCTCTTTGGCTGGGTGGCATGCCATAAACAGGCAGGCACACGAACCTGCTTACTGCAAGTTGGAGGAAGGAGTTGAAGCTGTTCCAGTCATTGTTAGCTATCCGACAGAGAGCAGCACATTAAGGTAAAAATAAATATTTACCCGCAAATTTATCTTTTTAAGAAGTGATAAAGTAGCTTGTTCTTTTTTCTCATCTCAGTGCTCTGTCTTCTTTTCACATATCGCTTGTATCTCTGGCTTTGTTGATCTATGGTTTGAACCAAATTTAGTTTTGCTATCTGCCATGAAATTTTGCCTGAACAGAAGCATTTCAAACACCCATCACTGGGATGTTTGACAGACAACAACAAAAGCCAATTTTTGTAAGAGCTGTCATTAAGCACCATGAGCTGCCAACATTGGTTTTAAATGCACATTGCCTTAGAATTTAATTTAATCCATTACATCCATGTAGGGCAGACCAAGGGAAAAAAATCAAAAAAAAAAAAATCAAACTCAAAAAAAGTATTTTGAATTTGTTTGGATTTGTTATTCATTCTTTTGAAATTAAGAGATGTTTAGGTTCTAGTTCTGTATTTGTTTTTGTATTAGCTACTCTTGAGTTCAGTATTTCCTAGTGCCTCTGAGTTTTCATTTTTTATATTTCTAGTTCTTGGTTTCTTGTTTTATTCTAGTTTCCCTTTCATTCCCTGTCCCAGTCCTGTCTCTGTGTCTTGTCCTCTGTGTCCCCTGTACCAAGTCAGCCTTATCTCTGTTTTTGTTATCCCTTTCTGTCTCTCCCGTCTGTCATGTCTCCATGTTGGTTTATCCCCAGTCCCAGTGTTAAGTTTACGTGTCTTAGTCTGAGTCTCAGTGCGCGCTTTAGTTCCTGTTTTAATGTGACAGTCCCTCATCTCGTGTGTATCATGTTTAGTTTTGCTACCCTTGTCTCATCTATCTTGATTGTTACCACCTGTTTCCCCACCTGCTTCCTATCCTTTCATTATCCTGTGTATTTAGTGTCTCTGTCTCCCCTTGTCCATTGTCATAGTGTACTGTTCAGTTCCCCGGTGTTATTCTGTTTCTGTCTCTGAGTTCGCTAGTAAGTTTTTAGTTTGCATTCGTTTTTTGGTTTAGTTTTGTGTTTTGCCACATATGGTTGTATACCAGCTCAATAAAAGGCTTGCCTTTAGTTAACCTCCACCTGCCTCCGTGTCTGCAATCTTGGGTCCTCACTCACCACAAATGACAGAAACATGAAGCTAAGGGTTCAAAGGGTTTAAATGGAGAGTTGTAGTCATTTAAGTGGGGTATAACTTATTGTTGTCTACATTTTTAAATTCAGCTTGCCACTATTTCAAATAGGAATATTCAGTTACTCTAAATTAATTAAGAAGACTGCCTAATTGTGGGGATCATTCCGACTCTTTAGTCATGTTTTGTCTTTGTCAGTCTTGCCGTTGTGTTTTTCCCACCTGTGTGATTAACTGCCCTTCCCTAAAGTGTGCCATCTGTGTTTAGTTGTCTTTCCTTCTTTGCATTTAGTTTGTCCTCTCCTCTCTTTGTGGCAGATTGTGTTTGGATTTTTTTGCTTGATTTGGATTGATATCCTGTTTACTGAACCCTTTTAGCTCAACCCTTCTGTGCATTTTGAGTCCTGTTCTTATGGATTGACTGTCACAGCACCTTTTCACATTATGGAAGGAAGCTTAAATATTGGCTAATTTTATTTCCCCAGTAATCTTAAATGTGACTTTGACCAGAACATATACTATTATAGAGTATATGTAGAGTATATACATACTCTAATTTTGATTGGTGCACTTACCTGCTAAATAACAAGAAAAGTGAAGTGGTGAAGAGAGCACCTTATAACTATATTTTTCTCCCATGACAGCTGCCTATCTATGCAGCCAGGTCTTCAGTATTCTACCAGCCTCATTTATCGCTTTACTGCAGAGGAGAGAAGTGAGCTCCAGCTTACTGTCTACCCCCCTCCGACTGTGTCAGTGCCCACAGTTGCTGGGATTGGCAGGCCCTCTCTGTATAATGATGGTAATTCATTTCTATTAAACAGGTCCGTTATTATTGTTAAACCGTTAGAGTGGCGTCTAGGCGATTAACATACGCTGCCAGACAGCAGGCTGAGCGAGACAAATTAAAATCCCGTCACCTTGGCGGCCACCACTGGTGCTGTCACCGCCTTCATACAGTCATGGGAATACAAAGAACTTACAGGCCTCAGACGCTGTACTCAAGGTAGATGATAATATGAAGGCATGTAGTGTGATGCTATATTTTACAACTTGATGGAAAATGGTAAAACATGCTGAGTGATGAAACACATTGCCGTTAAATTAAAAAAACATTTAAAATGATATTAAATCAGTATCAATTAGTACACTTGTCATACACCCCCCCCAGGAGATGATGACATCACTAAACAAATTCACAAAAATCACACAATAGAAAAAAAAGTGGCGACTGAACAAAACTTTTAGAGATTAGAGACTGCAACATACTCATGTCTGACTATAGTGTTATTAATCTTATGACTATTTTTAGCCACTTGTGTGGCAGGCTTTAGGGATGGCAGTGCTACTCTGTTGACTGGTGGTGCACTACTTTGTGCATGGTTACATGTTAGCATTGATTGTTCGATGTGATGTCAACCTTATCTCATGTCAGCCAAAGATATTACCCTGTAAGGTACTAGTTTTATTAAATCTTATTATTATTAAATCATAATCATATATAATCAGATTATTTGTTGGCCCTTTTTGCCTTTTTGGAACAGTACCGAAGAGGAACATAAAGTGGGGAAAATAATTATTTTATCTGTTGAATTTGTAAGTTTGCTCACAAAGAACAGTCTGTAATTTTTATGGTAGTTTCAGTTTTATGGAGAGAGACAGAATATCAACCAAAAATCCAGAAAAAACACATTACATACAAGTTAGAAATTGATTTGCATGTCATTGAGTGAAATAAATATTTGATCCCCAAGTAAAACATGACTTAGTACTTGTTGGAGAATCACTTGTTGGGAACCACAACGGTAAGATGTTTCTTGTAGTTGGTCACCAGGTTTGCGCACATCTCAGAGGGATTTTGGCCCACTCCTCTTTACCGAAACTCACTAAATCCTTTAGGTTTCTTGGCTGTCGCTTGACAACTCGAAGCTTCAGTTCCCTCCACAGATCTTCTGTAGGATTGAGGTCTGGGAGTAGCTAGGCCAGTCATGACCTTAATGTGCTTCTTCATTAGCCACTCCTTTGTTGCCTTGGCGGTATGTTTTCGGTCATTGTCATGCTGGAAGACCCATCCACAATCCATCTTCAGTGTTCTGGCTGAGGGAAGGAGGTTCTCGTCCAAGATTTTACAGTACATGGCCCCATCCATTGGCCCCTCAATGCGGTGAAGTCGTCCTGTACCCTTAGCACAAAAACAGCCCCAAAGCATAATGTTTCCACCTCCGTGCTTGACTGTGGGGATGGTGTTCTTTGGGTCATACTCAGCATTTGTCTTCCTCCAAACACAGCGGGTCAAGTTCATGCCAAAGTGTTCGATTTTGGTTTCATCTGACCACAGCACTTTGTCCCAAGCCCTTTCTGATTATTTAGCTTTTCACTGGCAAACTTGAGACGGGCCTGTACATGTGCCTTCTTGAGCAGGGGAACCTTGAGGGCGCTGCAAGATTTCAATCCATTACAGTCTAGTGTGTTACTAATGGTGTTCTTGGTGACTGTGGTCCCAACTGCCTTCAGATCATTAACAAGCTCCTCCCGTGTAGTTCTGGGCTGATCCACCACCTTTCTCATGATCATCCTCACCCCA
>VUQS01069323.1:3620-16878 GCA_015108495.1 Heterochromis multidens
CGTGTGCATGTGTGCTGGGTGTTTTGAGGTTTTTGGCTAATTGCTGTGCAAATGTTTGTGCCATTGCACAGGAAATATTCAGGCATGAGAACCTTGAATCTCTCCTCTGGTGTTTGCATCATTATTTGCTTCGTTTTTGTGCTTGTATCAAAGTTAATATTTAATATCTCTCAAGGGTCTTTGAACTTGGAACCCCACAGGCATCAAGGGTTCAACTGCACAGAATGAATACAGTGATACATAAGAACTCTCGGGGGGGATATATTTGCTCAGCCTGTATGTTTGCCTTTCTCTGCAGCAAGTACGACTGCAGGGGAAGATGAGCGCTTTCATGAGTTAGCATGACAGTAAATGTTCCATAAGTCCCAGTTTCACTGTGTGTCTGGGTTTTTGGTATTATTTCAAATATATAATTTCCTGCAATAACAAACAAGGTCCTCCTGCATTATTATCTAATAATTACCTATGGGGTTGTAACGCATTGCTATTACTAGTAATTTGTTACTCATTATACTACTTTTACATTGCATCATTGCCTGAGATGCACCTACAGCTACCTTAGAATCACCAATTAACCTGACATGCATGTCTTTGAACTGTGAAAGGAAGCAACTGGAGAAAACCCACACAGGCACAGGATGAACATGCAAACTCCACAGAGAAGGACACCAGCAAACCAGCTGAACCTAGAGCCACCCTGCCAGAAAACAAAGTAACATTAAACCAGACTTGTGCCCATATATCAGCAAGAATCTCTGTCCTAACAAGAGCAGTCCAAACCTGCATACCTCTGCCACGGCTGAAAACTCCTTCCACACTGTGCATGAACTGAGTCCCTGGACTCCAAAGGGTCTCTGGCTCCAGATTAGATTTCCTTGAGAACATCAAAATGATGCCTGCCAATTGTTGTTATATCGATATGATAAGCATTTGTGAGGATATAATGTGAAATGTCCCTACCTCACAGTGGTAAAGACTCCTTCCAAAAATTCCTCCTTTGGATCGACTCCAAAAATCACTTCTAACTTGGGCCAGGTCCCAAACCGTTAATGCAAATCTGTTTGTAATTTTTTTTAATAAACCAGAAATAAAAAACAACTGAACCAATCTCATAACCCCCTTGGTGGAGGTTATGAGGAGTAAAATACAAGATCTCTTTACATCTCTGCACTTTACACTCATATTATTTTCCTTTTGCTTAACAAAATTAAAAACTGTGTTCATCTCCGTCCCTCAAAAGCTACTGTAACTGTAATATGATTACTTAGAAATACTCATTTGTAATGTGCTACCACAGCAGTACTTATAATGTGTTGCCATCTAGTTTCAAGACCTCTAGATTCAGTTTCTATTTTAAAATTTTCTACATCCAGATTAATTTTGATATTGATATTTTTGTAATGTCAGTGAGAAAATACTCACAATGTGGTGGGAGTTCTTTCTAGTGAAAAACCTACAGCGTCAATCACTTACAGAGCTTATCATGAGATTTTTTTATGTTCACTATTCTGAAGACACTTGCTACTGTCATTGGTATATTATATACCAACCTTGCAAAGAAATTCACCAAATGTACATAAAAAGTATCATGAAGTGTGGAGTAAAAGGACCCAAATGCAGATGCTGGAGGCAGGAACTAATAAGCTCTACTGAACTGAGGGTGCAGAATACTGGTAAATAAATGAAAATCAAACCTAAAGTATAAACAGAACTAAGAACCACGAAGCCACAAATCAACCTGCCTAAAAAAAATAAGAATACTAAACTTCAAAACACACTGAACTAAACATGATCAAGAAAAACTGACTACACTTCAGAAATAACAAGAATAACACTCAAACATGAACCCAACACTAAAAGCAAAAGAACAATGAAAACAGCCAAACAGAACCCACAAAACAGAAAACAAGAATTCAAAAAAAAGCTCAAGGGTCCAAGACCCAGGACAATGGCAAAAAGTGATGCTACGTCAATGCTGTGTTCATGAAATGTGTCTCCTGTCAGAAGTGGCCAAAAAATAATTATACATGAATTAATAAACAACAAACCCACAATGAGGATCCGGGTTTAATGAGGCAACATGGCACAACAGAAATGCCATGGAGATCTGAGGCCAAAAAAGGGCAGTGGCCCAAATTCCAGGGCTCCTAAACATGTTAATCTGGCTGTGATTGTATAGTGTAAAACTTTCCTAACGTCATTTTTTTGCATGAATCCAGCTGTTTCTGAATGCACTGGTAGGGCTGTCTTCACAATTAATTGACTATAAGCTAATTAGCTATTCTGAAACACTTCTTTTCATGTCTTCTGACTGCTTGATTCTTTTGGATGATACATAATTTGCACCTGAGCAATGAAGTCGTTCTGAACACTGCTCTACTTTGTGACTGTTTACTATAGAAGTCAACAGCAGCTCTACAGCATCAGATGTTTGTGCAGTTCTAAATTAATGCAAAGTCCCTGGTACATTGTGTGTCATTGAGAACTGCTTTACCTTTGCAGCAGCGCCGTTAGTTTATCGCAATGATCTCTTTGAAAACAGAGAGGATTTGTCACCTGTTAAACAGCTCTTCAGAAGCAGAGTAAATACGCCATAACCGAAGTTCTAGCGTGAAACTTCAAGGTGAATTGTCCCTGTGAAAGTACTTACAGTGCAAGTCATGTTTTGAGTGGTGACTCAGAGCTGATGAAAGTAAAGGTGTAACTTAAAGCAGCACTTGATCAATAAACATTGCACATTATTTTTTTATAGCTCAACTTTTTTCTTTTTTTTTTTTATCTCTGCTTTTATTCTAACCCGGCAGCACCGGGGCAGGAGGGTAAAGACAAAGGAAAGCAGCGTGGGAAGAATATTTTTAGTGGACGTCTGTGCCTGTTTGGCTCCGGGTTTCACTCTGCATTTTGCCCAGAGAAGAACAAGAGTAATTAGCCTGATGAGGATAAACAATCATGGCAGTTATCTGGCTCTAAACAACATTACATCACATCTATTTTGGGTTGGGTTCCAGCATAATTGCAGCTTCTTCTGGGCTATTGCTGGACCTGTTTTTCCGGGCTCATTATACACTCTTGGCATATAGTGTGCTGATTAACTCTTAAATCAAAGCCGCACTAGAGTTATTGCTGAATACCCATTTGTTTCTAAATAATAGTGCCTGGTCTGCCTTCCCATTGTTGGTCTTTACACCATCCACTTTTTCTCAGCATTGCATTTCTTGGCATCCCCAAAGCCCAACACTCTTTTCCTCCCTCTAATTATTCCCTTTTGCACTACAGTATCAGCACTTTTTTCTTCATTCAAATGTCACCACCTATCCTCTGTAAGAACACCATTGCAAAGCTGGGCAAACTCTAATCCTTGTGTGTGTCTGCAGGTACACAGCAGTAGTGATGCCCGTCTTGTACAACACTACTCATCGTTCCAGAAAAAGAGTCTTTGTCATGATTGCGGTTGTGTGGGTCCTGGCCTTCGCTGTGTCCTGTCCCCTGCTGTTTGGCTTCAACACCACAGGTCAGCTCAACAACATTTTGATTCTGTCTTCCTGTCTAGATGTTTTCTGGTTACGTTGTGCAGGCTGCAAAGCAGAATGCAAAGCCCGGATCCACTGCATCATTCTGAAATTCAGAATCAAAATTTAGTGTTCTTACCATTTAGGATGAAAGCAGGGAATAAATTAAGATGCATGAATGCTGTAAACATTTCATTTGTCATCTGTGGCTCTGTCCTGAGCTTCGTCAAGTCTGTGAAAATAACAGCAGATGATATCATTGGCATTAAAAGCTGAAACATGTTGAGTTTGAAGGATGTGGGCAGACCAGGGAAGCAGAGTCTAATGCGGTGCTCCTGTCATGTTGTGTAGGCTGTAATCACAGAGAAAATGACCATTCATGTCACCCTTTACAGTTTTAACACACAATGTGAGATTTTGTGGAATTTCTGACAGCTGCAATATTTCCAGTTAAAAAAAAAAAAAATCAGCAAACAAGGGGCAAAGCCACCATTGCCACTGCTGGTTATTAATAAAATCCAGCGTTTCAGCTTTTCTCATTTGTGTGGCTCAGCTCAAATAACAGCTGAAGCTGTCAAAACATTATGAGAAATCCTCAAAAACAGTTTGCTACTTGCACAAGAGAGCACATTTGTCATCGTTTGTTGGAATTTGCAAATGTTTTAGGCAAATGACTGCACGGCTGTCTGGAATTTGAACAAATGTTGTGAACAAAATCGATGATGTTTCTATCAGTTAATTAGTTTTACTCTCCCAAATAGGCTAGCATTATTTAACTGTGTAAGTCGTCATGTAGAATAGTCCATCTAATTGTCAAAATCTGCCAAGCCCACAGTTGTAAGTCATGAATATGAGTAGTGTAAAGCATATTTATAGCACTTGAGTACTACAGAGTTACTAAAAACATGGGAGCGCTACTCAAATGAACATTTTATAGATGCAGCAGCCTGGCCAAGGAAGAGAAGAGGGAGGAAGGATGTATGGCAGTGTAGCAAGGAGATTACAACAGGATATAGGGAGATGCAGAGGATGGATGTGGTATAGATGGTGGTTTTTCTCCTGTTACATTGCAAGGGGGAGCAATAGGTGAGCTACATGCTGCATGGCCAAAGGGACAGGAGGATGTGTAGTCAGTCCTGTACTGTCATAAACTAATGCACACAGTAGGACTGTGTTTTGTTTCTACAGTGCATGTTTCTTGGTACTGATAGTCTTTATCTTTTTATCCTGTGCAGTTCTGTATTTATTGTAACTGTTTGTTACTCTATTGTGGGACCACAAGAAGAAAAATTTCCGCTCACTATTGTCTGCAAAGTAGAAACCTTGCGATCTTGAAATCAGCAACTGAAGTATTCAGTGCATCCGAGTGCCCACTTTGATACACAATCGAGGTCACTTATCATATAGTTTTATACACTAGGCATTCAGTGTCAGTGAAACCAGGTAGGACAGAGAGTCTTTAGTTTTTTCAAACTGGGCCTTTTTGTTTTTGTTTGCTTATTGCTTGTTTACAAATGTGTTGTAGCGTGGCATTACATCTACTATGCTCTTATCTCTTGAATAGACAAGCTTATGTTGGACAAACAAAGAGAGCACTCACACAAAGAATTTCAGAGCATAAAACAGCCCTCCGCTCAGGGAACACAGAGTGAGGCCAAACATGGCTCTCCTGCCACCCTGCTTTTTACTGAACTCAAATATGTGACTCTTCCAGCTGGAGGGATCAGTCTATCAAAGCTGCTGTCTCATAGAGAGATGTATTGGACTCAACACAACATCTTCTGGACTGAATGATGATTTTATTTAAATTGTTTCCCCTGAACAAGTTTACATAAAATATAGAAACACAGAATGTTCACTACAAAACCTGAAACCTCAGCCAGAATCATCACGCTTTGTTTTTAATCATTACTGTGTGAATCTTTCACAAGCTGCTGAGTCAAGCTGCTGTACATGAATGACATGACCTCCATTTTGGCTCTGATGAAAGCTACAAAGATTGAACTTTAGCAAGTTTATTGGCATGGCCAGAATAAATTGGTGAAAGTGAGAATTGTCAATTATTTCCTGAAGTTTGTAGAAGTGCTTCCTGTTTACCTTTGCGCACTCGACAATGGATTCTCAAATAGAGACTTTTATAATGTCAACAGTTAAGATAAAGTTTAACTAATTGGGCCCAATATTTCTATCTGCCTCTTGGATAGGCAGTTGTTTTTGATACTGATCTTATTTTTTCATTCAAGTAAAAAATGTTATTCAGTCATGCTTTCAAAAAAAGTTTGCATTTCTATCTGCCCCTGATTCATACAAGGTCATGCATGTCTTTAGTTTTTAGTTTTTTTACTTACTCCAGTTCAGCCAACATTACAATTACAAAGAATTACTGCTTGCTATTTTCCACATTTTAAAATTTTCTATTAAAGCATAAATTAGAGATGCTACAAATTATTATAATTATAAATAATTATAAATATTATAATAAATTATTATACTTATTAAACCTATACATGCCTGGGTGCTCACTTATACACTCACTGGCTACTTTGTTAGGTACACCTTTCCAGTACTGGGTTGGGTCCCCCTTTTACCTTCTGAACTGTCTTAATTCTTCACGGCATTGATTCAACAAGGTGCTGGAAACATTCCTCAGAGATTTTGGTTCATATTGACATGACAGCATCACACAGGTGCTGCAGATTTGTCGGCTGCACATCCATGATGTGAATCTCTCATTCCACCACATCTCAAAGGTGCTTTACTGGACTGTTCTGTTCTGTTGACTTTGGAGACCATTTGAATATAATAACTCATTGTCATGTTCAAGAAACCAGTTTGAGATTATTTGAGCTTCGTGGCATGCTGCGTTACCCTGCTGGAAACAGCCATCAGGAGATGAGTACACTGTGGTCATAAAGGGATGGACATGGTCAGCAACAATACTCAGGTAGGCTGTGGTGTTTAAATGATGCTCAGTTGGTACGAAGGAGCCTAAACTGTGCCAAGAAAATATCCCCCACATCATTATACGACTACCACCAGCCTGAACTGTTGATACAAGGCAGGATGGATCCATGCTTTCATGTTGTTTCACACCAAATTCTGACCCTAGCATCTGAACGTTGCAGCAGAAATCAAGACTCGTGAGGCCAGGCAACATTTTTCAAATCTTCTGTTGTTCAATTTTGGTGAGTGTGTGTGAACTGTAGCCTCAGTTTCCTGTTCTTAGCTGACAGGAGTGCTACCCGGTGTGGTCTTCTGCTGCTGTAGCTCATCTGCTCCAAGGTTCAACGTGTTGTGTGTTCAGAGATGCTCTTCTGCATACCTTGATTGTAACGAGTGGTTATTGGAGTTACTCTTGCCTCCCTATCAGTTCAAAGCAGTCTGACTATTTTCCTCTGACCTCTGACATCAACAAAGCCTTTTCACTCAGAGAACTGCTGCTTACTGGATATTTTCTCTTTTTCAGACCATTCTCTGTAAAATCCACAGATGGTTGTGTGGGAAAAATCCCAGCAAATCAGCAGTTTCTGAAATACTCACACCACCAATAACCATGCCACGTTCAAAATCACATAAATCTCCTTTCTTCCCCATTTTGATGTTCAGTTTGAACTTCAGGTCATCTTGCCCATGTCTACACGCATAATGTAGCCAGTGTAGGCTGATTAGATGTTTGCATTAACAAGCATCTGAACAGGTGTACAGTACTAACTAAGTGGCCGGTGGTTGTATGTGGTAATTTAACTAGTAATCAAATGTAACAAAGTCTGCTTATTCAGAGACTGGATTGGCAATATTATTTATGTCTATTATTAAACCTCCTGTTTAAACTGTTTTATTGGAAGACTTTTGTGTATATTTGATAAGTGGCTGTTTTATTTTCCCTGTCTTCTTTCCTTTTGATTCTTTTGTTTTTTTAATTTATTTATGACCTTTGCTCATTTTATGGTTGGTTTTTTTTATTTTATTTTAATTGGATGTTATTGTTATTATTGGGATTTCTTCTACAAAGAACTTTGTGACTGTGTTTGCTTTATCACATATTTTTCTAGTGAAAAAGAAAAAGGTAAAGCCAATATTTCTTTTTCATTTCTAAATATTGTTTGCATTACATTCTGATTAAATATGGTTACTTCAAGTGGAAAACAGATGCCATCTGTTTATTGTTATGTATGAATTATTCATTTTTTCCAAAACTGAAGATTTGCTGTAATGACAAAATCACATGTTCTTTGAAGTGGGAACAAGAAGAATCCACAACTACACAACGAGAAATGATAGACATCACCAGCAGCTATTTTAATTTCAATAGCCAGCAGCAGCACAGATGCACGAGTGAACACACACAATTAAGACCATTAGTGAAACACAATGTAAAGCGAATCACAGACATGCAAGCATTTGGTTTAGTCTACTTATAGCCCAAGTGAAACAATGGCTATTTACCAGTGGGTTACCGTTAGGTCTGATATCCTTTGTCTTTCTTTTGAAGTAATCAGCTGACACACAGATCAGCTTGAACAGACAAATCTCTTTTTGTTCCCAAACAAAAAGAAATAATCAATACTAGTAAGGTAGTTTGGAGAGTGGCACAAAATAGATTGTATCTATCCATCTTTCTTTCCACCTCTCTGTGTATTAAGGTATTGCTCAGTAAGTTCACACTGACACAGACATGTAATATGCATTTCACTGCAGCTTTTTTTTATAAACTTTATTTTCAAGCTCTATTAGCTCACATTATTTTGGATGAAGAATTGGTCTATATACAGTCCTTATTATATAAAGTGGTCTCTTATCCTGAATTTATAGCTCAGTCTTTGTCAGATCAGTCATACCTCTGTCTTGCAGTGATATCTGTTGGGGTACAGCATGTGTTCAGTATGTAAGCATTATATGAAAAGAGGACAAACGATCAAGGCCATTTTCAAGATTGATAGCATACTCTGGGGTCAGAGGCTGGCTTTAAATGACGATGTTTGTCTCTTTTATCATCCTGTAATTTTAAGGCTGTTTTCCATAATGATATTTTCCTTTTATTGCAGACGACCCTATGGTGTGCTCCATCTCCAACCCTGACTTTGTGATCTACTCTTCTGTGGTGTCCTTCTACTTGCCGTTTATTGTCACTCTGCTGGTTTACATCCGCATCTACGTCTTCCTCAGGATGAGGCGGAAGAGGATCACTTTTGGGCAGGCCAGTGGAAAGGTGCAGCCAGGCTCCACCCCACCATCTGTGGTGAGACTGCTTCCTTCCTTTGTTCCTTTAGTGGTGCTTTTCACTTTTAGTGAACCACAGTATAGAAAAGGATGCTTTATAAGGTAGTTACTTCAATAATAATTACTTAATAAATAGTTAAATAATTCTAAAAATGTGTTTACAAGAGCATCTGTGGGGTTGTTTAGTAGTGGCCTTCCTTTTAATTCATCAAGAAGTCCTTGACTTTGTCAAAAAGAGCCACAAAACCTCTAAAATATTTAACAATAACAATAAGATTCACATGATTCCTTACACTGAGATGACCTTGACTCTTTAATAAGGATCTCCTCATGTTTAGAACTGTAGACGTGCTGTTTTAATAATGGTTTAATAATCATCTGACCAATGTGTGATTTGCCAACGGGGTTGTGAGGGATTCCCCTTCTCTGGTCTACATGTTCCTGCTTTTGCTAAATTATTTAATTACCCCCAGTGGGGATAAAAATGTATCCTACACTCGTCTGATTTTTAGCGCTGCATATTGAAACAGTGTACAGCACAAACAGCAGTTAAATCAGAAATGGACTTTCACTTTCAGTGCTCGTGTTCCTGTGACAGCAGCAGTAACACTGTGTAAAAGAAGATTACCTGTTTAACTTTTCGTTAAGCTGCCAAGCACAAAAAATTCCTACAAATATTCCTACTGAGTGTTAAACACATGCTGATCATCTACATCAGAATTTCCCACAAAGGTGAATTGTGCAGCTGTTTAATTCAACTTGTTGAACTGCAGTTATACACAGAAGCCTTGCTATGAAGGGTGTCTCTGAAGAAATGTTATACTCCTGGTTTGGTGGCTTTGCAACTGATGCTGCAGCCAGAATAAGATCAGCCCTAACCTGACCGTCATTCCCCACATGCTTCACATGTTAGAACCTGCCATTTTGTGATGCTGTAAAAGCCGAGTCATTTCCATATATCTAGTGATTCTCAAACCCCCAAAGTCTGCTGCTGATCTCAGTAAATGGAACACAGTTGCCTCCTTCCCTGTATGGAGAATTGCAGATGTGGGTAAAAGAGGGGCTGCATGCTGCAGATTACTGTTTTTCTTAAGAACCTACTGTAGTTGAATATTTATTTATTCTTTTTTAATTGATAGTCTCTTTTGCTGTGTCAATTTGACCTTATTTCATATTAAGTATTGAAGTTAACATGCATACTTACTTACATACACTAAATGAGAGGAGGATTTAATTCTGGCAGATCTGTGTGGTTACATTTGATTGGATCACCTATATCTGCAAGAGGAAAACATGATACTGATAACACTGCACATAAATGCTGTGGTTATATGTTTGGGCTCATAATGATTCTATAAATGTTACACTGATAGCAGTACTAAATAATAGATAGACAGACTTCAGAGTATATAAGACCACTATGGTGCCTGAATTATTTTTGCTGAGGGGGAAATAAAAACATCCCCCTTTCTGTTTTTTTTTCACAGATCAAACCTTAGATATGAAAAATAATGACTAACGGCAAGAGCAATTTTTATATTACTATAACAGCTTTCAGATTCACTGTGCTCCAGCTCTGAAAAATTGCGCTCTTATTTACCTCCTGATTCTTTATAACTGTAAGGTATTTTCCTCACAGCAAGTTCATCTCTCTCACTTATTTGCATTCACCAATTTTATTCACTGATAATGACTTGCAAATTACAACTCACCTTTATTTTGGACCCTTTTTCTGTTAGAGAGATTCCTGGTGTGCATGGGGGGGGGGACTCTATTAGAGTCTAATAACTGGTTCCTTTTAGAGGTTTAGACAAAGTGATCAACAAGAACACTGCTGCTGGAAAGACTGGGTAAAACTGCCTGGGGAAAATTTGTCTTTTTCTGATATGCTGAATCAGTTGCAATTAAGAGGGTTCAAAGGAAATGTCAGAGAAATCTGCAGAATATAATAATGTTCCTGGAATATTAGAGAAAGCTATGTAATTTTGCACGAGTGCACTCTGTAAATGTCAGCTTGTAGTGCAACAGAATGAACACGGGTCAAAGATGAAATGTAAATGTGTGTTTAACTCTGCTCATTAGCAGCTGACACAGCTGTCACTGCAAAACCAGAGCTGTTCTTAAACAAATGGCTTGTCGAATAGTGAGTTTAATCAGAAGGGTCAATGCAATATTTGGCTCCTGTCTTTAAACCCAGTATTTAAGGGGAAAAAAATAGAATGAGAAAGCAAAGAAACAAAAATAACCAAAAACAAAAAATACATCAATATGTGCTGAATAGAAACAGTCATGTGAAACTAGACTCACTGCAGTGCTGTGAAAATCTGAACACACCCCATGATTTAGTAGCTTGTAGAACCACCTTTAGCAGCAATAACTTGAAGTAAGAGTTTTCTGCATGACTTTATCAGTCTCTCACATTGTTGTGGGGAAATTTTGGCCCAGTCTTCTTTACAACATTGCTCCATTTCATTGAGGTTTTTGGGCATTTGTTTATGCACAGTTTTCTCAAGGTCCCACCGCAGCATTTCAGTCAGGTTGAGGTCTGGACTTTGACTGGGCCATTGTAACACCTTGATTCTTTTCTTTTTCAGCCATTCTGTTGTAGATTTGCTGCTATGCTTGGGATCATTATCTGGTTGCATGACCCAGTTTTAGCCAAGCTTTAGCTGTCAGACAGATGTCTTCACATTTGACTTTAAAATATTTTGGTATACAGAGGAGTTCATGTTCGATTTAACTGCTGCAAGGTGCCCAGGTCCTGTAGCAGCAAACAAGCCCAAATCATCACCCCTCCACCACCCCGCTGAACAGTTAGTATGAGGTGTTTGTGCTGATATGCTGTGTTTGGTTTTCACTAAACATGGCACTGTGCATTAGAAAAGGACATTGTTCAAGAAGTCTTGTGGTTTGTTCAGATGCAGCTTTGTAAATCTAGCTGTGCTGCCATGTTCATTTCAGAGAGAAGAGGCTTTCTCCTGGCAACCCTCCAAACAAATTATACTTGTTCAGTCTTTTTCTAGTTGTACTGTCATGAAATTTAAAATTTAATATGCTAACCGAGGCCTGTAGAGTCTGAGATGTAGCTCTTGGGCTTGAATGGAGTAAATTTGCTCAGATGTCCACTCCTGGGAAGATTGTAGCATTGTGTTAACACACAGCTGAATGATCCAGACCGGCAAACTGCCAAACCTTCTGTTTTTATATAGCTGCTTACACTTGCTGATGATCAATTAATCACATGCATTTGATTAGCAGCACCTGGCTGCTACTTACTGTCTTAATTCCTATAGAAGCAGTAAGGGTGCGTGGAAAATTTTTGACAACTATTTTAGTATTATAGTTTAATATTCCAAGATGCTAAAATTTGGTAAGAGGACTTTAATAGAAGGCAGGGTCGTAGGGAGGATTACTACAGACTAAAGTCTGGCCCTAGCCATTAGAGTGGCCAATGGTAAGTAGACTATTTGGACAACATCTGTACAGATAGATAGATAGATAGATAGATAGATAGATCATATTGTTATGTATATTTGACAAGCAAGCTTAAGTTATATTTTAGTCCTTCACAAAGCATCATAATAATTATTTTGTGACAAGGGTCACATTGTTCTTTAAATTCTATTATAATGCAAATCTTTTTTTTTTCTCAACAAGCTGTCAGTTCTTCAATCATGTTAATCACTCTAATCTTTGTCCCAGTTACATCTATCATACGAATGATGGATGTTAATAACCACGGGCAAGGATACATTAGGTCATGTTTCGTGCATCACCACCCTATTTTTAAAGTATGGTGTATAAAAACACAATAGTAGATCATTTAACCCAATGACTTGAATAGCTTTGGCACACCTAGAAGCTTCCTGAATATTCTGGCTGCATTCATTGCACCTTTTGTTTCCCTTTGTTCCCTCCGTTTTAACACCAGATAACAGTGCAGCCCCATTTTGGGATCTCATCAATGAGTGGAGGCCTCCAGCTTTAAGATCCCAGCTCTGCAGGGGTTCAGGTTGAGAGAGTTATGGTGGAATAATGCTTTTAAACAAGATAATAGGACTCTTACTGAGTCAAGAGAATAAACATTTCATATGAAGGAGGAGTGTGTCTTTTTGTGTGTTTCAAAGGCAGCTATCTCTATTTTCGCAGTGAGCTCTAATTGAACTGCACAGTGTTTGGCTCAGGAGGGAGAGTGACTGAAGGCACAACAGGCGTAAATCCTAATTCTTTTGATTTTTTTCAGTCTGCGTCGGGGACGTTCAATGAGAATTGTTTGAATTTTAATGAAAGCATTCTGGGAGATGAAAAGAGATGGCTCAATGAGTTTGAAGTAAATGGCACAAGTATGTTCTACCTGTGGACTGATAGGGCTGAGGTGACGGGGTTTTGTTCATTTCTCTGGAAACTATTTTCTCTGTTGAACTTTCCTCTGATCCCCCTAGGAGACCTGTCTGCAAGAAGAGACTCCCAAGGCGAAGCACGACTTGTCACCTATAAGGATTAAAGTGGTGGGTGTTATGTTAAACCAG
>VUQS01069325.1:2999-18363 GCA_015108495.1 Heterochromis multidens
ACCAAATTTTGGAAAAAAAAAAAAAAAAAAAAAAAAAAAAAAGGAAACAAAGGTTCATGTACAGGATAGCCAAACAACCCGAAGTCACTCTGGTCTAGAAGCAAGAACACTTTAGGCCTGCGGCTGATAACAATGAGCCTCATTAGTGCTGAGATTAGCTCCTGTAAAAGGCATTTCAACAGTGTGCGAAAGCATTTCCTATGACTTATTTACGCAAGCACAAACTTTATGTAATTTATCATGGGTAATATTCAGACAGAAGAGCAGAGCCTTCAGTTGGATGTAAATCATGGAGCATTTTTACAAGGTCAATAGGCCACTGGGAAAATAACAGTCACATTACAGTTGTATAAGTATATATAAATATTAAAATAAAATATGACCTATGGACATGTTTACAGCCTGTAGCCATTCATATATCTGTAGTTATTTTTCTAGTCCTGGAGGTTGCTGTGTGCCCTCTACTTTGATGTGTACATCACTACTAATGTCCTTCTAAATACAGGCTCAAAATAATCAATAACAGACATATAAGAGGACTTGTTTTTGCAAATCCTACAGTCACACAAGGCGAATGATCAAATTTCTATCCTCCCCTCTTCAGTGTAAACATTTTCATATATTTTTAAAGCACAATTTGACATTTAATACTACCAGAGAGAAGCCTGACTGATCCAGCATTTTTAATCCCAGATCTCCGATATACCAGCCAATTTTTTTCTTTCAGACACACAAAACATAAAGTTTTCCCTAACATTTGTTATATGTTGTTATTTATTAACTCATTAACGCCCTGCCCGGCTCTGCTCGGATCAGCCGGTTTTTGTGTTTGCGGCATTCCAAATGTGCGTGTTGCCAACAGGGAAGTTGCAGAGAGCCCTCTGGAGGACAAACTATGCAACGTAAACACTCATCGCATATTTTAAGGTTCTTCTTTACTTTTTAAATTTTCATTTATCAGCTGTCATAAATGCCAATACCGATAGATCAGCAAATAGCTAATATCGGCCCACTGATAAATCGGTCAGACGTGACTGACAGAATCCTGAATTTAAATCTATTGGAGAATTCTACAACAGCAAAGATGGCGGTGGAAGTATGATTCCAGGGTAAAAGAGAAAAAAAACCCTTTTTAAACCTGCATTTTGGGGCAAAGCCATCAGACTTTTTAAACTTTCTTTTTCATATTTCACTGGGCGATTTTTACATGCAGTTTATATGCTCTGGGACCATTGAAATTGCTGCTCAACAAGTGACCAGGCCTAGTCCATGATGGATACCTAGTGGGGACACTTGGTTTTAGAAGAACTTTGATATAGAAGCAACAAATGGTTTGAATTTGTCTGTGAGGTTCACAGTTTTGGCAAACAATTAATCTTTGACTGTTGAGTTAATACAGGCTCTTTCTGTGAGTCTTTAGTCACCCTTTTCTATCTAATCAACATGATACAACCTAGACATATGTAGAATTTTGCTTATTTTTATGTCCAGCTTTCATTTGTGCAAGCATGCAATGCAACTATTAGGAATAAAGAGGTAAAAAAAAAAAGAGAGAGAGAGAAAGAGAGAAAAAAGAAATTCTGACTTTTTACATACAAAGATGCTAAGCACAAGTTTAGCCATGCAGCCAAAGCTTTTAAAACAGCCTTGTTTTTTGAGTAGAAAGCCTTGGGCTGACCCAAAATGGCCCTTGTGCATAAACCGTGCCAAGGTAAAAGAAACACACTGCACACTGGGTAAAGTCTGGCCAATACCAAAGTAGCATTAGAGGGTAAACAGAGCTTTATCTTATCTTTATCCCAGTATGCACACTGAGACACACTGTCAAAGAGCTATGGGTATGCAGCCTGGCCTTTAGAAAACCTTGACTTCAAAGATAACAGATCGTGAATGAGAGTGAGCGGTAGGTTTTGTGGAGAGATAAGTTCTTTTTACAGTAGATGGAGACTATTGTTTAAACATGACATCTGTTTGCGAACCCATGGACGGGCAGAATTGTTTTCAGTCCTCCAATTCCATGACAAAGACTATAAAAATCAGTTTAGACAAACAAACTCCTCCAAAGTCCTATACACTGGCTTCTTAGCTTACTGCTAAATTGTAAAGGGTCACTGATTCCTTCAAGCCATTAAAATTTTGGGGCAAACAAACAACTCATTAAAAACTGTGGAGAAAATGCTGCCTGTATGGCTCTTATGTGGGAGATAACCTAATGAGAAGCTTTCTGCCATGCATCACAGAAACATTAAAATGCTCTATGAGGAAAGAGTCTTTGATCTCTGGTCCAGCTTATGAAGACATCATCTCACCGCCTTTCTTTTCAGGGTAAATGATGACGCATCAGTTCGAATTTGGCTTTACATTAATCAAAAGTAATTACCAAGTAGCAGCATGTAGACAAAACAATAATAACCTTAGGAGGCCTGTTCCCTCCTCCCTAACCTCAGGAGGCCCAGTCCTTAACCTTCAACCAGCAACCCACATCTCACTACCCCTTCATCCTGTTAGAATTCAAAGACCAATTAGACAAATTTCAAAAGATGGCAGGCTGCTCATAATTACACCTGACATCTCTGAGCAGATAAAGAGCTGATTACAAAGGGTGCACGGGAGAAATTGCTAAGCAACAAAACTACTGACATTATCCCAGTGAAATGGAAGGACAAGTTGAGTGCACAGAATACAGGTGACAAACCGAAGGAAAAAACAGCACTGAGTAAAGTGCTGGGTCAGTATGTGCCACCAATACAGCCTCAGTGCACCTTGGCATTGATTCTTCCAAGTCTGTGGAACTCTGCTGAAGAGATTACAGTCTACAACATCCCACAGGTGTTTTCAGTGGATTTAAATCTGGTGACGGCCAAATCCGTAACGCAGCTTCGGGATCAAAAGCCAGTTCGGAAGTGACTTAAATTAGAATTTCTTCTAATAACCAGCAGAGGGCAACTCTTCTGACTGAAGACAAAAATCAACTGTATAGTCTACAAGAAAATCGCCCTAATTTTCACTTCATTTATGGCCTCATAAAGCACTTTCCTTATAAGTTTTATCACCCCAGCCATTAGTTTTAAGTCTTACTGAATATGACACAGTGTTCATTTTGTAACGCACAGGCTCATTTTGAGTAGAAAAGACAATAAAGAGGGGTATATTGTAGGGTGTGGCTACTTTATTATTGGAATCACAAAGAAGAGGTCAAAAACCCTATCCACATCACAACAGGCCACTGGATCCCCTCACTGTAGAGCACAAGGGATCAGGTTTTGTTTGTCACCATATGCATCTGCTTAAGAATAAGAATAAGAATAACTTGTAATGTTATCATTCCACCTCCTAACCATGGACTGATGCACCACAGAAAATTCGCTGTATCCTGAAAACTGAGTCGATGGATGACATAGCAGAAAAAAAGACATGACCTTAATTAGTCCTTGCACTGGACTGAGTAATAATCTTTCAAGAAAAGGTCATTCTCCTAGCGAGCAGCTCCTTCCATTCAGTAATTCGGTAGGCCTGGAGATTGAGCCAGCCTGAGGAAATTTCACAATAAATCAGAGCTCAGCTTCGCTTCTGAGAAAGCAAAGGGAAGCAGGCAGCCAAATGACAAATCCCTTTTCCCTCACAGAGCTGGAATTACTGCTGGGGTGTGAGATGTGAGATCAGAGGGAAACCCCCGTGGGGATACCTGCACATTGACTGCTTATGATACAATGCAAATTAAAAGCCTCTCAAGCAAGTTCAGACCCGCACAACGCATATTTCAAAGACGCTAACACAATGTGAACATGTAATTACAGCTAGTTAGCTGAAAGTAAGACTTTCAAACTGAAGGTTTCAGAGTGAATAAAGGGATGGAAAAGGGTGCACAGCAATATTTCCAATACACTTTGACATTATGATAAATCAAGGGCCAGAAAGTCATGATTTAAATATGTTGATAGGAAACCTATAAGCAAGAAAAACGAGCCAGAAGCCTATTAAACTAAACCCAGGGGAGTTGGCATATATTTCTCTATTGCTCTGGAAACAGCCAGGAGAAAAGAAGATAAAACACCAAATTGCAGGCTTTTCTTCTCTGCCTCTGGTGCTAAGCTGTGACATCCCATCTCTCTGGGTAATAAAGGATCTGGCCCAAGCAGGAAAAGCATGCAGGGTAGAATTTCACACCTGGCCAATAATCTTTAGGAACTCTGCTGCGGCTAACCTTCAACCTCGGCTGCCACCGGTGCAGTGAGGTGCGATGATCCCACCTCCGGCTTCTAGACAATAGAAATGGAAACCTTCTGAGGCAGCCCTGAATGACCGATAATATACTTCAAAGCACTTCCCGTATCCACTGAGATGCTGACATATAAAGCGCCTTTCAAAGCCTCCATCCCATTCATGGATATGCAGACTGATATTTGCTTACACCATAAAATCTCTGAAGAAAAAATAAATAAAAATCACAAATTTTTCTTGTCTTAAAAAAAAAAAAAGAAAAATTAAGGCCTCCTATATTTCCTATAATTACCTGTTAAATACATTTTAGGAACTAGTGCATTTAATACATTATTGTGTAGCACGAAAACAAATTAACGACCTCCACTCTGATGAATGCACACTGGCCAACAGATATGATACACAGCTATAATGATATACAGTAAGGGCGAGACGCTCCTATCCTATTAGTGCGCACTGGGCATCTTTCACCAGTTCAGCGCTGTCGACCTAAAATCAATGCTGACATTACACGCTGAAGCACCGTAACGAACCCTATTTTCTTTTCTACTCCGTTTTTGTTAAATAGTACACACACACACACAGCCATAAATACAGACAATTCGACAGGCACAATTGCATGACAAACAAAATATTTTCTGTAAATAAAAACAAAATAAAACCAAAAACATTTCACAGGAGTCCACACAGAGAAGCGTGAAACATTACGACAGGAAAAGGAAACATGATCGATGTCTTACAGAGTTTTGTCTTATCATAAGGCTTGTTTATCTTTGGTTCGCCACGGCTGATTGGTTGTTCTCCTGCTTGGAAGGCGTATTTCCTCTGCAAAAGCAATCTCGCCACTGAATTCGCGATGAGCGCTTGAAACCTCGGGAGGAATATCCATTGATAAAGCTGGCTCCATTAACTGCGCTTCCTCGACATATTCGCCGCTGGTGAGGGAGATTATTTCACCGATTAGGCTTTCCTTCAAATCGCTTGCGTATCATCTCAGCAAGCCTGCCGAGCCGTGTGAACCACGGAGAGTGATGTCGGAATGAAAATGAGTCCTCTGCACTGTTGAAACCGGCTCCGGGCCAATCAATCAAAGCCTCATTTGAATATTCCCACGGCTCGACCAATCGTGTGGGAGAGAGGGCGGCCGCTGCCGTGATCCCAAACCAGTTTAAGGAAGCACGTTCTTGTTTAGCGGAAAGATTTAAAGGGGAAGAGCGTCTCACGTATTAGCCCAGAACAAATGTAAGTTTTTGGTCTTTACACAAGCACATCTGATCGATCCAGAGAGCTACGCATCAGGATTCCAGATGTTTTTCTACAGCTTACCCAATTACCAGTGCTTAATCAGCTCTTAATTAGATGTTAAAGTGTTCAGGTGCAGAACTGCAAGTAGGCGTCCTCTATTCAAAAGGTATATATTATATGCCTACTTGCTTGTGGTAGATTGTTATTCATGGGCCATATATATAGTTTACAGAGAATAGTCCGGAAAACAGAAAATATCCAGTGACAGTTCTCTGGGTGAAAATGTCTTTTGATGCCACAAGCCAAATAAGAGACTGTTTCAACCTGGTAGGAAGGCAACAGTAACTCAAATCAATCTGAATGCACACCCTTGAAGCAGATGTGCTACAACAACAGAAGACCACATCTGTCAGCAAGGAACAGGAAGTCGAGGCTACAATTCAGATGGGCTCACCAAAATTGCTTTCTGCTGCAATATTCAGATGGTAGGGTCAGAATTTGGTGTAAACAACATGAAAGCATGGATCCATCCTGCATTCAGATGTGGGGAATATTTGCTTGGCACACTTTGGGCCCCTTAGTACCAATGGAGCATTGTTTAAAAGCCACAGCCTAGCTGAATATTATTGCCACAGGTGTAACAACTCTGTGATAGGCTGTTTTTTTGGGCCCTGACCACCACTTTGTACCAGAGGAAATACAGATTCTCTCTCTCTCTCTCACACACACACACACACACACTGTAAGTGCAAAAATAATAACATATAGCAATAATCAATAATATCAATAGCATCATTCCAGCTTTTGATCAGCACCATGGACAACAACCGCAGTCAGAGGTCAGGGGAATAGACACATTTATCTAAGCTAATGTTACAAATTCACACCATCTTCTTCAACTAGGCTACCACAAACCCAAAACACATTCAGCCTCACTAAAGTAACATAAAGACGACTGAGAGAAGCCCATTAACCACAGGTCCTCACAAACTGACTGGAAGGGTGAGCTTATAACAAGCACACTCATATATAAGATTCCTCATTCAACAATCATTTCCAGTGGAGCGGCTTCTTGATATATCACACATACATATTACAATATGAGTACATATTTTCAATACATGAGTGGTAACAAAACACTTAGATGTCAAATATACAAATATATACAAAAACACAAACTACTCACCCATCAGAAGTTCATCTTTCAGGCCTTGCGCTCAGCAAAGTCATTGATAACACTGCTCAAACCCAAAGACCTGGCGGTAGGCTCATCCTGCTCTTTTCTCTCATTCCCTTTTTTGAGCACCATTTTTTCTGCTTTGGCTCTCTAAACACATAAAATGCTGCTGCCACTAACTACTCTATAAGACACTTGCTGAAAAACAAATTGTTGCGTAGCTGATGTCGACAGGTTTGCAGGCATTCTGCACAAATTACAGGAAGTAAGGTCAGGAAATACAAGTAATGTATTTCCCAGCATGCCTCTCTGCCGTCAAAACTTTTTGGAAAAGGTGCCTATTTTAATCAGTGGAGTGTAAAATGACCAAGTAAATATTTGCAGAGCTAAAATTGAATTCATAAGGAAAATGTATACTGCATAAAAAAAGTTAGGCTTTGGTTCATAAGATAGAACCATGACTTAAACATCTAGTGGAACTCTCATAATGTGTCCACTTTACTTTGATATTATCAATATAAGCATCCAGTGTGATGTTGAAATGGGATCCCACAAATCTTCTGGGCTCTGGGGATTTTGCTCTGGTTCCCTTGATTGTCGATGATCATGTCCATCTGTTTATGATCAGAGTGAGTACACAACCCACACTGGTAAGGTTGTGTGCCTAATAAAGTGTCAGGAGAGTGTATAATGTTCCTTGTTACTATAAATGTATTGTTCTGTCATTTTTTGTATTGTTATTATTTTGTATGGCTATTGTAGGCTATTTGAATATGAGAAAACATTAGTCTACTTTACTGTGTGGGGGAATTTCTAATATATACTACACCCATCATTTTTTCTAATATCTGAATCTGTTCAGCAACTTTAGGCTCTAAAATAAATGCATTCAGAAAATACCCTTTATTTAATACTGTCAGCCATTGACTGGGTGGCAACAGATACACCTTAAAATATAGGACTCGGCACAACATCACAAACTGTAGCCTTAAAAATGCAAAAAGATTGAATCAGGATTTATCAGCTCAGGGATAACAGCCTATTTTCTATAGAAGCTGCTAACAAAATCAAATACATGCTTAACCAAGAAAGGCTAGAACACTTCAAAGAAGATATATTTAAAATGTACAGGAAAATATTTCCAATGCAAATAATTACAGTAATGTAGCTGAAACATTAGCAAACTAATTTTACTACTGTTATTACTATTATTACTGCAAAGCTTGACGGAACTTGTGGCTGAAAGTTATTTTATATTTTCACTGAGACTGTCTGGACTGGCGCAGGTGTGACTAACATAAAAATGTTTCTTTATGTGAATAAGACTTTTAGTTTGAATATAATTCTACTGCACTTGTCGGACTTTCCACTCTATACTACGGTTTCTTTAAGTTTTGATGACCAAGTGCCAATTTAGTGATCCGGGATATGATTGAGGGCTGCATGGCCATGATGGTGGCTTATTGTTTGTTTGTTTTTTAACCATTAGTGAGGTGGCTGTTACTCTTTGTTTTTGTGTGTGTTTGGTTTCTTTTTTACATCAGATGTATTTGTCAGTGTAAGAAGGCTTTAGTTTGCTATGACTGCTGGAAAGGTAATGCTCCAGTGGTGCATTCTTTTCCAAAAATGCTGCCAATAGCCAAGTTTTAAAAACCTGGGATTTACACAGTTTACTGTCACTCTTAAATCAAATGAACCCATCGTTATTGCAGTAATTCAACACCAGCAGAACCATAACTTTATTTGAAACCAGTTATTCCAGTTCTTGAAATGTTAATATAGATGTTTTAGGAAGTGGAATAACAGTGTGTGGCAGTCTGTGTTTCTGTTTAATGTTTATCTTCCCGAGGTAGACACATTTAAAATTAGAGCATTTATCAATATAATAGCCTTTTGTATTGTTACCCTAAGGACATGAGGTATATGGCATATTCAGATAGAAATGACAATCTATGCTTGACCACTTACCCAGCCTAAATCTAATAATGGTGCCCCATGGCTGCCACAATGAACGTGCTGTAAGTCTAATGACATGACTGCATGAGGTGATTGCATTATAGAGGAGAGGTAAATGTAGCTGTGCATTTTTATTTGTCTTTGTGAGTGTGCTTGTTTTAAGTATCTGGAGATGGTGTCAAACAATATAAGCCTTTTACAGTGTAAAACACTATGATATGACAAAGTAGGAAATGTACAGGTGTAAAAGATTAAATTAGGGGTTTAATATCATTTAGCTGCTTCAGTTTCAGGGTCCTGGTGTTGCACATCATGGCTCAGTGTCACTTTTTCATGGCTGACTGCAGCACTTAAATAGGAAGGAGCCATTTTAATGTCTTTATTACCACACCTAATGTGACAAGGAAAATATCGCAAGTGTTCCACCATAAGTATGTCGGGTGAGCAAACAACACCTCTTACAGAAACAGTTCAACATTATGCTGCTATAGTCTCAGGGTGCTGGGGGACTTCCCATGATGCAATGACTATTTCTTCTCCACTCATTTCTTTTCACTTCCTGTGCATTATATGCCATGACTGCATGTCCTCTTTCTCCCATATTTTGTGCTTTGTCCTTGTCTCTCTATGCTGTCTTTTTTTCCCCTCTCTTTTCTTTTACCTCACCTCCCAACTGGTCACAGCAGATGGCTGCCCCTCACTAAGTCTGGTTCTGCCAGAGGTCTCTTTCTGTTAAACAACATAGTCTCACAAGACATACCTTCCACAAACTAACAGAGGATAAAAAATGGAGTTCCACAGGGTTCTGTGCTGAGACCATTATTGTTTATATTACTTATTATCCTAAGTTCATATTATTAGAAAACACTGCACACATTTTCATTGCTATGCACTTAGGTTATGTTTTTGGTAGCATTTGCATGCGTGTCATTCTGTCTGTAAACATGATAGCTCAAAAAGTTTTGAATGAATTCTGGTAAAACTATGTAGGGGTGTAGAGTGGGGTCATGTTAACAATCCATTAAAATTTGGCTTACATCCACCAAGGTCTTCAAGGTCAACTTAATGATTTATTGGTCGGAAATTGACAAAAAACCTTATGACTTAGAAACTGATTCCAACAGGTGTGGTGTGTATTATACATATACATACATACATACATATTTATTATGTATAAAGATTTAAAATATCATGTCACATTTGACCTCTGACCTCTCCTTCAAGTTCAATAGATTGATCTGAAGGTTAAAGTGAAAATAATGCTGTATAGAGCTATTTAAAACTATGTTTCTTACTGACATTGTTTGTATTAACAACACATAGGCATAGAGGGAATGATATATAGAGAATTTAAATATCACGTTACTTTGGACCTCTGACCGCTTCTTCAAGGTCAAATAAGGTCAAACTTTCATTAAATGTCTTTTATCTTTAAAACTATGATTAAAAATGTACTGCCTTTGTTTGTATTGGCAACATTTAGGAAATTATACTGATATGTGGGGATTTTAAATATCATATTATAGTTTGCATCCAAATATCATGTCACTTTTGACCTTTGACCTCACATTTCACATCTGCCTTTCTTTCAAGTTGACCCCAAAATGTGTTCTATCTTTAAAGAAAGTATTGTGAAGACAAAGAGAATGAGCTGCCTAGTTAGAAATATACTGTAGTATAATATTATATAATAATCTCAAGTCATTCATGTCCAGTTATTTAAAAATCAGTACTTATTATCCATCACCTCCTCCTTCATAATGTTTGTGTAATCAAAGTAAACATCTGTCATGCTACCCTTATCTGATTTTTACTGCACTACAAACTTCTTAAAATACATTTAAAAGAACAAACAAAAACAAAATGAATATATACAAAACATATTACTATTCCCTTAAAAGTAAGGCCCACGGGTGGACGCCTTTGTTCATTTTTCCAGGTTTAAATAATCATTATCCCACAGGGGGCTATAACAAGAAACTGAAGAAATGGTATACCAGGTAATGATAATGTTCATATGTAATGGATCAGGTGTTTCCTCACTCATTTTTTTTTTTTATATTTGCAGAGTACATGTAACTGTCAAGTGTCAGTTCAGGAATAAGTGAAGATGATTCAATGTCATGGGGTTGATCTTGACACGTCTGTGAGGAACAAAATAACATCATCTGCAAATAGGGCTATGCAATGTTCTGACCAATTTTATCATCAGAGATATTCTAGTGTGTACCAGAGATATTCTTGTGTGCCACAGCAACATAGCAACAGGTTCTGTTTCTTGTGTAAATAACAAGGGTGGCAAAGCCACCCACCTACTAATATTAAATGGTTGAGAAATAACATTGTTATTCAGAGCATCAAGAGAAACTATATACAGTATCCTTTTCGACATTAACTGAGAGTAAATTTGTATGTTTTGCATCCTTTTTATTCATGAAGGCTTTTCTCCCTTTAACAAACCCATTTTGATCTGACTCAGTAATGCCTAGGAGAACACACTCTAATCTTTGTGGAGAAGCTGGCAAAATGAATCTACAACATCACACCTGTCACTGTCTTTTCTTTTTCACCCATTTTCTTAACTGCTTATCCAATTTGGGGTCGTAGGGATGCTGGAGCCCATCCCAGCTGTCATAAGATGAAAGGAGGGGGTATACCTTGGACAGTTCACCAGTCTATTTCAGGGCCAACATACTACATCTATGGCCAATTTAAAATCACCAACCTCACAGAGGCACAGCAGGAACATGCTGATTCCACATGCAGAGATGCCCAGCAAGTTGGTGGATTCAAACCCAGTACCTTCTTTTTGTGAGGCAGCAGTGCTAACCACTGCAGCACCATGCCACTCCTGTCACTGTGTAACAAGCAAAATACCTGACATATCAAAGTTCAAGCAGCCAATCCTTTTTTTTTTCAATACAACAATGGCACAGTGAGGCATTGACCATCACCACACACACACACAGCCCAGGAATAATTTTGAGGGCCACTAGAGGAAAACTTTAACAACTAGTTGAAGACAGTGTAGCTGATGATGCATTGCCATTTTGTTACTTTGACACTTGTAGTGTAAACATATTAACAGCTAAGTGGCTCTTGGCTGCAATCATACATTTATGATTTTTTTTATATATATTTCAGTCTTGTCAGTTATTTATTGAATAAGACAAGGATCATCTGTTTTATGTGGTCTCAAAAAGTCCTCATATACTCTTGTATTATTTTCTAGTCTGCTATGAATGTATGCAAGTATGCATGTATAGTTGGTACTCCGGTAGTGTAACATCACAACAACAAAAAGAGTACCCAACTATTTGCACAGAGCTGCGCATTCACTGTCTGCTGACAAAATATACCCAAGCTCTCACATACTTGTGGATGTCACAAGCATATAGCTGGTGTAAAGCTCTTTCAATATGGAAGGCTGGTCACTAGTGGACATTTTAGGCTTCAGCTGCCTTGGTAAACCTCTAGGATATACCTCCCCCTCATATGTCAATCAATGGTAGTTGCTGAATGTCATTGATATTCTGTGGTCTTTGGTTGCCACATTGCTGCTAGTCACTTCTGATGTGGAGGCCTCTTAAGGCTACAGAAAGTCACTGCACCTGGCCAAGATTAAGTCCTGCGTTTAACCCCCAGTAAAACCACAGCATTTTATTTTTTCACATTACTTTATGTACAAATTAAACAAATTAGATATAAAATGCAAACCAGGGATATATGTAGTTGCTGGGATGAGGGCTTTGTTACCATTGAAACAGAGTAGGCTACACAATTTCCTTGTATGTCTTTTCTGCAAGCTTTAAGCAACTGAATCTCTGCAAGCATTTTCCTCAGTATGCCAAAGTCTGTGGCATCCAACATAGATTTTTCAGTGTTTTCATTTACATAACCTGAATAAGACACTGAACACCATATTATATATGAATTTGTCAATACATAACACACACTGCTGCACTCAGCACGGTAAACAATGATCAATCAATTCAGCCATATTCACTGCAAATTAAAGCCTTTCTAAACATGCCATTTGTTATTTCCTAAGAAAGATGCACACCATGACCAAGATTTAGAGCAGACATACTCTGACCTGCTGTTGCAGAGGAATATTGAATTGTTTCTTGACAGCTGCCGGAGTGTCATTTTTCAGTATGAATGAGGCCTGCAGATGGGAAATGAGGTTACCATGCCAACTGATGTCCCTGTTTTGAGCAGTGAATTTATAGATGGGAAATAGTTTTCTAGTTAATCACATGCTGCTAAATTGAAAATCCAGTTTTAGCATGTGCTAAAGACGCAAACACTGATCCTCTGTAGCTAAACATGGGACCCTGATCCTGAAGTTGGAACCAACAACTGCTTGCAAAAGGATCATACTGAAATCCTAACCCAACATCCACCACCAGTGTGCCTTGTTGAGAGAGCATAATAATTATAGAGTAGAACTACATTATTCATAAATCATTTTCTATAATCTGATATATAGGGTGCTTCAGTGACATGTCTGTGAGTAGTGTGGATATACTGTATATTTGCCTACTTTATAATAGTGTTTGACTGATTAAAAAAAACACCTTACTAAACATTGATGGAGGCCAAGCACACTTCTACCTCAACTCAAGCCTAAGACTGATGTCTGATGCGACTCCACACCAACAAAGAAGAAAATGTGACTCAAAATTTGTGGCAAGAGCAATAAGAAGGGAAAGATGTTTCAGAGCTTGCAGTAACTCACAGGGAGAGTACAACAGTGAGAACATTGTCAGGTGTTTTTTGTTTACCCAAGGAAACTATCCTGAACACGACTAAGTAGTCTGCCCAGCTCTATTAGGAAACCACAGCATCAAAGCTTTGGTACAGGTTTGGTCTGCACTGAGATTTTATATAACGGGAAGTTTCCTGCACTGTTTACTGTTGCTGTCATTATTTGTCCTTATCATTTTTAATGTTACACTCTTTGCTTACTACTGCCTACTGTTGAATTCTTCCAGGGAGTCACAAGCTGGTGGACTCCTCATGCCGGTCCCAAATGCAGATAAATGGGAGGGTTGCGTCAGGAAGCGTATCCGGTGTAAAATCTGTGTCAAATCAAATATGCAGATCCATCCGCAGTGGTGACCTGCTGGGACATAAGGGAGCAGCCAAAAGCACCTTTTAACTGTTGAATTCTTCCAAAAGACAAACATTTGCTGCCACAGTAAACAGAGCTGAGTGGTTAGATGCTAGAATTCTTCTTTGAAGTACATCTGTACAAGAAAACACTGTACCATAGTCTTGCTTGAGAACGTCGGTGCAATGGACTGATTTAGGCATATGAGTATTTTGGTTTATCTGAGCCATAGTCTATTTTGGTGAAACTGGCCCGTAGTGAAGGACACTCCCAGAGGTCAATGTCAATGCACTGACAGGTCAGAGTTATGATACAAGGGAGATCTACATATTTTCAATGTTGTGGTAGATCATTTAAATCTATCTTGCTAAATATTCTTGAGTTATTCCATGACTGGATGTGTTATGAACGGTTTCACTGAATGATGACTCACGTCAAGACTAAAGATGAATTAATATGAATTTAATTACACTGACTCCCCTTTAACATCTAAAAAAAAAAAAGCCTAATTGTTCCTGATGGAAATACAGTTTTGTTTTGTTCTACCTTCATTTATCTTTTTCTATCTACTGCTAAAATTATCATTGTCATTATAGTTAGAATAGCATTTTTTTCCCCTTTGATTCAATCCAAATCACTCAGTCTGACCCATGAAATTGACTGGCGTCTGTACAAGTAAAAGGGAAGTATGAATGGTAACATTTTTAAGTGCCATGTATGTTGATGTTGTATTTTTATGTGTGGACTCCAAGATAGTGGTGATGTTAGCAACCACTTGGGACACAAATATACATATATGTGTGTACAGCATCCTGACATTTGTAAGCATATATATGTACTGTATATATCTGCTGAGATGAGGTTGGATAGCCTCTACAACTGTGCTTTACATTTTATAACTTGTTGTGTAAATCTTATACATCACTATTCTCTGTATGCTCATGTCTGTATGTCTGCAGACTTTCCCATTGGTTGGTTTTAATATATCTCTGCTTGGGCTGTCTCCTTCTTATTTGTGTACAAATAAGTCAGAGTCAGAACAGAATTAGGGAAAAAAGGGCTTTTAAATATGTCACCCCTTTTTCCTGGATCAACAGAAGGAGGTGAAATTGTCAGAAGTGGTTTCTATGAGGGAGTTTAAGCCCATTTTAAAGGAAGAAAATAGTTGTGTTTGCAATTGCTCTTAAAGTTATTCTTGATATGTTATTGGGTGTGCTGAAAAACTAGTTCATGCATTTATTACTTCTAGGCTGGACTATTGTAATTCATTATTATCAGGCTGTCCTAAAAACTCCCTGAAAAATCTTCAGTTGATCCAAAATGCTGCAGTGAGAGTACTGACAGGGACTAGAAAGAGAGAGCATATTTCTCCCATGTTGGCTTCTCTTCATTGGCTCCCTGTTAAATCCAGAATTGAATTTAAAATCCTTCTCCTTACATACAAGGTCTTGAATAATCAGGCCCCATCTTATCTTAAAGACCTTATAGTACCATATCACCCCAATAGAGCACTTCGCTCTCAGACTGCTGGCTTACTTGTGGTTCCTAGGATATTTAAAAGTAGAATGGGAGGCAGAGCCTTTAGCTTTCAGGCCCCTCTTCTGTGGAACCAGCTACCAGTTTGGATTCGGGAGACAGACACCCTCTCT
>VUQS01069328.1:0-33091 GCA_015108495.1 Heterochromis multidens
AGTGAAAAAGGGGGGGGGGGGGGGGGGAGGGGAAAAAAAAAAAAAAAAAAAAAATAGATGAGGAACAAGAGAAGAGCGCTGTTGTTCCGTCACAACTCAGCGCGTCTCAGCTCAGTCCGTGTATTGTTGAAAACGGGAGGGTCGGGCTGCATTCCGCAGAAGTTGCAGAAGTCCCATCACTGAGAAACTTGCCCGCAAAGTTTCGTTGGGATTGATTCGTTTTATGAGAGCTGAAGGTGCGACTGTCCGCGCGAGCGAATGGAGAAGCACAAAGGTAAGAGGAGGGTTTCTCGGGTGGGACTGCTGACAGTGCTTCCTTGTCAACGATCTCTCTCTATGTATATATTAAAAATAAATAAATAAAAATAAAAAGTGTCTATAGCTGTTGTGCAACATACACACAATAAACAAAACCTGGCTTGTAATGAATAATTACGCGAGATTTGTACATTTTGGATAAGGCAGTTAATCTGCTTTTATAGTTTCGAAATGAAACGTGAAAAGCATCTTCAGATAAAAGTTGTTCTAGTCGTGGTTGTTCTGTTCTGTGCTGGAGTAATACACTGTTTTCAACTGGGTCATTTAACTGTTGGTCACCTGCCGCTGATTAATGATGTTACTAAAATAGATGTTTCGTCAATGATATGAAGATGGCTTTTCGCGACCATTTAAACTTGGGGTCCATACAGTGGTTTACACTGTGGCTTCTGATGAATTCCAATAGCTGCAACATCCTTCTCAGAGCATTCCTCAAATTCCTGTGGTTATTTGTTCATGAGGGATGAGCAAGGTCGTTTTAATACTTCCTGATTAACACAAACATAGTTTAAAATAAACCATCCACGAGCTGAATCTCACCTTGCTGCCTGAGTGCAAAATGATTGCTCTTTGGACCCGTGCACTGTTGAGAGACGCGCACCAGGACACTCACAGACCCCTGTCTTCGCTGGTGTGGATGTCCAGCTTGCTGGACTAGAAACAATGGCAACTAGTCAGTCAGTCTTGCTACCACATTCCCGTTCACCAGCTGACTGCTCAGCCCAGACTGCAAACTCCCACAGTCCCTCAAAGTAAATAGTCAGTGTGTCAATTAGCCAGTTGCATCGGCGTTCTGTGTATACATATATATATTTTTTCACCCTATGGCAGGATTATCACAGGATCTGCCATTCATATGTGTAGCAGAAACATATAGTACATATAGTATATTAATTGTTCAGAGCCTATTTTCAAGCACAAACACCAAGCTTTCATTGTTTGCAAATGTGCTTTTTTTTTCTTTTCACTTGTTTTTTAATCAGTATCTTTGTGTTCGTTTTTGTCTTGATTGCACAAAGATATATCTGTAAATGTTATTTGCCCCCCCCACCAGCACCCAATAATACCAGATTAAGTGATGATAACTAAAACACCCATAATAACATGTAGCATCTGTTCCCTATTGTAACAAACTGTGTTGGAGTGATGTTATCATGTTTTAGCATATATGACATTACAGCGATTGTCAGCCAGGGGAGCCACATTGCTCACTTCACTGTATACCAAACACGTGCCAAGAATGCCTGTTGAGTATGTGTCCAAGTAGTCAGAGGTGAGTACTGAAGCACTTTCATTTGTCGCCTATCAAGTAACTTTGAATCCTAAGGGGATGAAGATGTTTAAAATGACAATGGCTGGTTGAATTATGAGTCAGGAATGAAGGGCATGGCAGAGGCAACACTCTTGCAGTGGGAATGTAATTGATTAGTGAAGGGCAGAATTGGCAGCAGACAGCAGGGGATGCAGGGTAAGAAACATTGCATGTGGGAGTCACAGAGTTGGTGTGTTAAGGCTGGAAAAAAAAAAAAAAAAAAGAGCTGCAATGTACCTCTTTTGGCAGCTGCACCAGGACACTGAATTAGATACTAACAGCCACAGGCAGTCATTGGAGGGGGTACAGTAAAGGGAAACCTGGGAAAATTCAGGGAGGCCAACGACAAGGAAAGGTATTATTTAGTATTCTGGAAATGTTCTGTGCTTCTGAAATCTGACTCGTGCCGGTTTTATTTCAGAGAAGCAGCCCAGCAGCTTATGCCACTGCTTCTCACACCTTGTGCCAAAGATGAGGATCAAATTAGTTAAGCTACCTGGAGCTTTGTTTGATTTTGGTGACCTCTGGGCTGTCGTGGGACATATTTGAGAATCAATTATTACAGAAGAGAACACACTTTTGCAACTCAGCCAAGCGAGCTATTAGAGCACTTTTTATTCGGCCACTGGCCCAGGGCTCACTTTGCCCAGCACCTAATTACAGCCCACATGCTGATGTTTCAGCCCACAAAATATTAAATAATCACATTGGTCAAAATATTTATACAGTCTTTTTTACAATACTTTGCTTGTACCAGATGTCTTGTTAACTGTGTCTTCATCAGCTGATTAATGAATGAAGTCTTTATATGCACTCCTATTTTCATAGTATTAGCTTATCATGGAAACCATACATTAATAATATACAAGTGGAACTATAGAAATAATTAAAGTGTAATTCCACTAAATGTTCCCATAATGGGACTGGAAGCATATGTTTATTTTCATCTAAGATCCTTTCCAGTATTTATTATCTTCCTTTCCTTGTCAATCAATGCCTTTCACCTTATGCCCCTTGCTTGTTTTGCTTTCCATGCTAATATGGATCCCACCAGTTTGTGCATAAAGCTATATCCTATACATGCTGAATTCACTGTGCTGGCTTTCAGTTCTTTGCAGCTGCGTTTCACCCATAAAGGCTGTGATGTGATGATGGTTCCTTTTCTCGCCTCCAGCATCAGTCAGTCTTCTCCAGCAGGGATCTGACTCTGTGACCACTTCCAAAAGAAAATGCAAGACAAATGGAGACAAGGCTGAAAGGTGTACTTGTGGATAATTTTGAATCAGTAGATTATGCACAATACTCACAAGCAATTACAGTTCAAAACTATCTGGATCTGAGGAGTAGTGGAGGATAATTCATTATTATAAAAGGCTGCAGTAAAACAAGACTATACTGCCATGATGGTAAAGTAATACATAGCTGACCAGAAAAGTCACAGGTAGCAGTAGGATTTGGACCCACAGCATAACCTTAAATCACTCTGTCACATTGGTGTTCAAACAGGTGTAATGTTTAGTCAAGAAATCCCACATTTACCAAATCTCATGACAACCCATGAGTAGTATTTGTGGTCATTTTGCTAAATTCACCCTCTAGGGGCAATGAATGCTTGTATAACACTAGGCTGACTGACTCTAATGTGTTTTTAACCATAAAATATTTGTGTTTTGTGTGTGGCTGTAGTGAAAAAAGCCGTGCACAAACCACTTAATGCTTAAAAGTTATTTTCACTTTTCTTAATCTGTGTATGCCAGTAACAGCGCCATAAATGGTCTTTTATTAAGGTGCCACAAATCCCTACATTTTCCATTTATTTAAAAGTGTGAAATGCCAACCTTTGAAAACTCCTTCACATTCAAAATCTCCTAATTTACTAAAGGAAAAGAAGGGATTAAGAAGGAAATAAATAAAAAATATATTCCCCTTAATTCACACATTATTTTTTAAGTGTTTGACAAATCCAAAAGGCACCAGTCCCCGAAAAATGTCTTAGCTTTTTAAATCAATAAATCCATATTAGTATACTCTTCAGTCTGTCAGCAGATCATGTCAATCAGTTGAAGGCAGCTTAACAATGTGACAGGATCAGTGGGTCTAGTGACCTGCCATCAGCTCAGCAGAAGCTGGCTTAGATGTAGGCCATTAGAGATGGCATGGGGTCTCCTGGTTCACTTGTATGTGTGTCATGGGATGTACTTGCCAACGGGGAGTGAGTGAAGTGTGGGTAATTCAGGAAGCTGGACAGGGCTATAAAAATGATGAAAAGAAAAGCGGCCTTCCTGCTCTGCGGCAGCGGAGCTGTTCTGTGTGAGTTTGCCCCTTTTTGCCCTCCGGCTCGTACTCTTGTTCATTTTCAACACATCAAACGTTTCTTTGTTTTATGGATCCAGCTCTGGATCAACCTGTACTGTGTTTGCTTCTCACCAGGTACACTTTTGTTGGAGAAGATACGCTTGTAATCACACACGCATATGCACACTCACTACCTCGTTCTCTCCACGCAGCCCTCCTGGCAGTCCTTCTGTGGGATAATAACTAAGCGGAGAAACTTTTAATGTGGGTGACTGAGATGCAATTGCTGCTTCTAGTCTGTCACTTTTTTTTCTCATCGAGCCACGAAGGCTAACACATTTTTTAAAGCTTCCCTTTTTTTTTCCTGAATGAATCTGTTTAGCACTATTCAGTTAAAGACCGCACAGGGTGATACATACATGCATATACACATCACACCACAGAACGAGGGTGTGATGTGTATATGCAGAGAGGCAGTGAAGGTATTGTGGTGTGAGGAAAGCATTTGGGGGAAGCAGTGAGGGTGTTTGACTGAGGGATGCAGGCAGGGTGGTGGATTAAGAAGAGGAGGTGGAACCTCACTAAGCCTCCTCTGCCTCATGGCCCAGGGGATGACAGATATTTCATCTCTGTGTGTGTTTGTGAGAAAGGCCAAAGGCAAGGAGAAAGTTTGTTTTGGATCAGGTCTTATGCTACAATGTTAATGTGATTTCTGTCCGCCTGGAGAATGTAATTCTAGCTTGAATTTAGCCTCTTTGCTAGGTATTTGTTAATTAGCTAGTGATGCTGTAGTCTGTCTACTGTTGCATGCTTAACAAGGGGAGGGAAACAGTAGTGTCTAAAGAGATTTATCTTTAGGTTTGCACTAGAAGCAACCCCTTCATCTGATCCGTTGTTAATTAAAAAATTATTAGAGCAGCTTAGAAGATGGTATTTCAAACATTTAGTCTCTGTTTATATTATAATTTTGGAGCATTATTAACATTCCGATACATAAAAAATGTCAAATTAAGCCAACAACTCAGACATTAAGCTTCAGCGATAAACCAAATTTCTGTATCATTTTTATTTTCAACCCAAATCTAATACACACCCTCTCACACACAAATTTGTATTATTGTATCTTTAATCCAAAGAGTCGACTCTTCGTTTTTGGCATTTATCTGCAGTGACTTCTGTAACCTGCACTGAATCCTAATCAAGACAAAGTTGCATAAGTAGAGCAGGGCCCCTTCCTAAAATCAACAAAGATTTACTTGGGTTTTTAGAGGCCATTAGCATGCTTCAGCAGTGAAAAACTGCCAGATGTAAGCCTCAATATAACTGAGATGGCACAGATCTAAAGAAGGACTGCAAAAAAAAAGAGTGTAAAGAAAGTGAAGGCGTGATTCTAATAAAGGCAAGATTCAATAGTTGGGGCAGAGGGAAGATGAAAGAGGAGACACTTGAAAAAGAAAGTGGAATGACTCTTGATAAGTGGCTTCTTCACAGCTTCTGTCTTCAGTATTTGTATCCTTATAGTTTAACACCTCAATGTGAGGGTCAGTATGGAGGGTTTGTGCTTGTGAGCATTGTGCTCATTTTCTACAGCTCTTAGATCGCCTTTCGCCCATTCCATCCCCACTCTCTTTTACCTTCTTAATTATATGACACTGGACCCTGTGTTTCTTTTCACACTGTTTCTTGTTCCTTGTTCATGTTATTTTTGTCTTCCAAAATGAAAGGACAAAAAAAACCAAAACACCCTGCGCGTAAGTGAAATAGTTCTCCATTATGAGCAGTCATGACTTCAGGTTTTCATTTCTATCAAAGGCATGGGAGCTGATTTCACTGATCAGTTCCTCTTTTTTATGGTCAAAGGTGTGTTACGTAGTTTTACGTGTTCAGATCAACAGACTTTTCAGCTCTTGGCTATAACAAGACCACTGAGCAATCTCAAACTCTGGTTGTATCAATTCCTCTGCAAAACTCTTCCTGTCACAAATATATAAATAAATGATCTCAACTTTTATCACCTTTTCAGACAGTGAGACTGTTGTAGAGCTTATTTTTGGACCACTTTAAATTGAACCATGCCAAAAAAATTTTTTTTATATAATTTGTATCACTGAAGACAACTACAACTTAACTTAACTTACTTTTATTCATCCACATAATACATCACCAAACAAAACACGTCTCAATTCCATTTCTTGGTTACAAACAGCCATTAAACCTTATTTTTTTATATATATTTATATATAAATTATTGATTTTCCTCATTTTTTTCCCATGAATACCATCACCAGGGGAGGAAAGAAAAAAAAGTACACAAAAAGGATGTACAAGAGTACAATGACCAATTTCTGATTTGATAATTTAATCCTGTGTCTCATAAGAATTATGTTTCTGTACAACTAAACTGAAACAGAGAAGACGTTTTGAACAAAATGGCTTCCAGATTATGTTCATTCATGTATTTGGCAAGTAGCAAAAATATGTTGACGCTGACTACCAAACATGTCACTACAAGACTAACTTGCAGTGACAGGGTTGGGCAAGAATAAGCTCCTTTTTGTTTGTTTGTTTCATCTCATCCAGTACTTTGATAAACGAGTCCTTGGATTTGAAAGTGCTGCTGTAATCAATCCTTCTGGCTAGTTAGAGTTGAATTAGATAGAATTAAAACCCACAGCCGCTGGTCTCCGCTGGCTCACCGTGAAGTGTGCTGTGATGTAAGTGACCAGTTTGTGAGAAATTTGGGGGGACCTTCTGAAAACCGCATCTCAGTAGTTTTTGAACGCAGCTACACACTAATACAGGAACTTGTATCGCCACTGATCTTAACTATTCCTTTGAAGGTTCTTGTTATCTTGCAGCTATTTGTAGGTGCAAAGTCTTACTCTGTTCTTTCAGTGTGCTCTGTTCAGCTGTGATTTCCAGATAAAACAGTGATAACATTATTTGCTCTCAGAAGTGAGGTTTCTCCTTTGCACATGATGTTCCATTGCCTATATGTCAAAACTCTGGGGAATTTTGCCATAATGTTAGATTTATTCACCTGTGATGGCTTGCTTTTAACCTGGGAACACTTAACGCATCTGTTTCATAGGACAATGGGACAAGTGAATAAAAGGTTGCAAACAGGCTCCTGCATACTGTCTGACTTCGAAAAATTCATTTATTTATGATGTGTTAGTCCATTAGGCATCTTAGGGAGGGCTTGTAAGGCTGTAACAAATGACCAGTCATATTTCCGTGTGCTTTCAGATGGCACTGATGTGATGATACAACTTTTAATTTCTTTCTTTGTCCTCCAGTGCTGCTATCAGACATTTACACCCTCTTTTCTGAAGTCATCAAGTTGACTCCTTTTTTTTTTTTTTCCTGTGGTTTCTATGGAAATAACACCAAAACACAGCTTGGATTAATCCAGCCATGTCCGTGCAGTCTCTGTCCAACAGCTGAACCCAGCATGTTTCATATAGAAAAACCTGCACTTGCCAATAGGGATTAAACACCAATCAAATTGTTGTTTGATCCTTTATTCATCAGTGAATTATCTGCCACTCTCACCAAAGAAAGGGCAGACTGGAACAAATCATACATATCCAGCTTTTTTTTTTTTTTTTTTCAGTTGTGCACATTTTTTCCCTGATAAAAATCAGCTCTGCTTTAGTCGCTTTGTCGTGTCTACTGAAGCAGAAGTACTTTAAGTGTGTGACAGGGTAAAAAGCACATTACAGTCCAAACATTTTCTTTGTTTTTTTACCGTGACTTTGGTCTCTGGTTCCAATTCTCTTTCTTGCCACCACTTCCCTTTTGGGAGCTGTAGCTCTGTAAGTGTCAGTCACAAGGTTAAACAGATCGCAGAGTTGGTGCTTTGTGTCATTTCATGTAAATTAGTTTTACTATATCTTCCAGTAAGTGGGTCCTTTAAAATGGATTTATGTAAGTTTTTAAGTTCTTTCTTCTTATCTGTAACAAATGATATCATACGTATGTGTTTGTCAAGGATTGACCCTCTTTGCTGATTGTGTTTACCAATTCTTAGAGATGAAGAAAAGACTGATTGTTTTCGATACGATGTAGTATATAGTAGGCTTTGTTTGCTGAAGTGGGCTAAAACTGCTGCCTCCAAAATGAGACTGAGGAACTGAAACTGCCAATTAACCTTTATCATGATTGGTGATTATTGGGTCATAAACACATTTTATTAATTGGAAAAATACCTGCTGACAAAGAGAAAAAGAAAGACATAGTTACAAAAGCAATTTCTGGCATTGTGTCCCTCTATTATCTAATTATGTAAAAGAAATCACACTGTGGGGATCACTGCAGAGTTCATTCCAGTAAACAAATTAAGAAATAACTGTTTAACTCACGGAACTTGTTGAACATGGATTTTTTTTTTTTTTTTTAAATCAGTTTTAGATTAGAACAAGCTACTTCTGGCGTTTTGTGCAACATGTCATTAATAAATGGCTTGGTGTGAGAATGAGTCATAAGAGAAGTCAGGAGAAACGGTCACATCTGCTTTGGTGAGACTCTTCTTGCTGCTAAATCTGTTGGGATCAAAAGACCAAATCAGCTAAAAAAGATACACCTCTGCAGAAAGATTCAATGGTGTGATGAATGGATGAGTAAATACTGGGTTAGATGGATGTAGAGTTGTGAAAAAAAGCACACCCTCTTTCAGTTCTAAGGGTTTTATGGATCAGAACATAATAAAAAAAATCCTCTGACCCTTATCAGGTCATAAGATTAGATAATAACCTCAGATTAACAACAACACTTAACATATTACACTAGGTCATTAGTAATTTAACAAAAGCGAAGCCAAAATGCAGAAGCAATGTGTGAAAAACTGAATACACCCCATGAGCTTGTAGAACCACTTTTAGCAGAAATAACTTGAAGTAATCCTTTTCTGTATAACTTCAGTCTCTCACATCATTGTGGAGGAATTTTGTCCCACTTTTCTTTACAACGTTACTTCAGTTCATTGAGGTTTGGGGGCATTCATTCATGTAAACCTCTCTTAGGTCCAGAAATGCAGGTCCAGCTGCATTTCTGTTGGGCTAGGGTAATCTTTACTGGGACATTGAAACACTTTGATTCGTTTCTTTTTCAGCCATTTTGTTGTAGTTTTGCTGCTGTGCTTGGGATCATTGTCCTGTTGCATTACCTAATTTGGGCCAAGCTTTACATGACCTCACATTTGACCCTAGAATACTTTGGTATACAGAGGAGTTCATGGTCGACTCAGTGATTGCAACATGCCCAGGTCCTGTGGGTGCAAAACAAGCTCTAATCATCACCCCTCCTCCACTGTGCTCAACAGTTGGTATGAGGTGTTTGTGCTGATATGCTGTGTTTGGTTTTCTCCAAACGTGGCACTGTGCATTGTGGCCAATCAGCTACACTTTGGTCTCATCTGTCCAAAAGACATTGTTCCAGAAGTCTTGTTGTTTGTTCAGATGCAATGTTGCAAGCCTTGTTGCCATGTTCTTTTTTGAGAGAAGAGGCTTTCTCCTAGCAACCCTTCTAAGCAAGCTATACTTGTTCAGACTTTTTCTAATTGTGCTGTCTTGAACTTTAAGATTCAACATGATAACTGAGACCTGTAGAGTGTGAGGTGTAGCTCTTGGATTTTTTGCAGTTTCAAAGAGCATTACACAGTCTGACCTTGGGGTGAACTTGCTGGGACGTCCACCCCTGGGAAGATTGTGCCATTGTGTTAACAAACACCTGAATGCTCCACACCAGCAAACTCCCAAAACTTCTGCTTTTATAGAGGTGATCACACTTACTGATGATCAATTAAACAAATGGATTTGATAAGTAGCACCTGGTTGTTACTTACCCTCTTAATTCCTATGGGACCAGTAAGTGCGGACACATGCCTGTAAAAATTTTAGTTGTCACAGTTCTTATCTATCACTACATACAGGCATGGGGGCATCTGATCTGTCCCTCATTCTTTAGACTAATAACACTGTCATACAGCTACGATGAAAATTAACTATTTTGTTGAGATCTTGGATTACGCGAAGAGGCAAAAGCAGTTAAGACACTTGAGCTATTTTTATTTATTTATCTATTTTTTGTGCACTTTAACATTTTCAGTTGGAAAGGGAAATTTGGATATACAGATATACATATTAAGGCCTTCAGTGGCTATCAATCACATCCTGGGATGTCAATTCCTGGGAAGATTGTGGCATTGCATTAACACACACCTGAATGCTCTAGACAAGCAAACGGCCAAAACTTCTGCTTTTATGGAGGTGCTCACACTTGCTAATGATCAATTAATCAAGTGCATTTAGTTAGCAGCACCTGGCTGCTACGTACCATACTACTATGCTTTCCTATGGAAACAGTAAAGGTGTAGTGGGTTTTTCACACACTGCATTCTGACTTAGTTTTTGTTAAATAAATAATGACATGGGGCAATATGGCATGTGTTATTGTTATTTATTTTTAAGACCTGCTGATACATACCTGCTGTATGCCCTGATACATAAAAGCTTGATTTGAAAGAGGGTGTGCTTTCTTTTTCACATGACTGTACTTGAATACACAGGTGCATAAATGAACAGACATAAGGAAAGATATTCACAGTCAGAATCTGTTATATAATAGCCGAATAACACATTTTGGACTTGAGAAAAGCAACGCGAGCACATCTGCAACTATTTTCAACATCTGCACCACATCCCAAAAATATGACTGTGATTCAGGGACTAAAGGAAGTGTCCCAAACAGACCTTTACCAGCAGCTCCAAGCTGAACAAGCAGGAAACCCAGCTTACATTGAAACAGTCTTTGTTGCATCATCAATTTGAAGTAAAAATTATCATTTCATATTTCGACTTGTTTTTGTTTTCTTTAACTCTCCACCCGGTTGATATTATTCACCACTGATCAAAGTCATCATAAACATGCTTGAAAGCAGCACAAATATTGCATCAGTGGAGCACAGGATATTTCCTGGAGCATAAATTGGTATGCTAAGAGTTGTTTTAAAAGTAGGACAGATGGGAGGGAGATGATGTACAGATGAAAAGAAACTTTTAAACGGGGCCAGTTTGATTTGGATATGAGAAAAAGAGAGGAGAAAACACACATCAAAAAAAAAGAAAGATGGCAAAAGAATGTTTGAACACATGTGACTGTTCAAAATTCAAGCAAAATGCCGACCTCTTCTTTGGAATTGCAGTCTTGTTTGAAGCACTCATTGCTATTCAGTATACTGTAGGTCCCTCTTGCTGTTTTGAGACCACACTTGAAGGCAAAGCCAATTAGATTCTTGTCAAATTATATTAGTGCAGCATATTTTTAAGACTAATTCTGCCAGTATATGTAAGAAATACATTCAATTCAATTCAATTTTATTTATATAGCGCCAAATCACAACAACAGTCACTCAAGGCACTTTATATTGTAAGGTAAAGACCCTACAATAATACAGAGAAACCCCAACAATCAGATGACCCCCTATGAGCAAGCACTTGTCAACATTGGGAAGGAAAAACTCCCTTTTAACAGGAAGAAACCTCCAGCAGAACCAGGCTCAGTGAGGGACAGCCATCTGCCATGACCGGTTTGGAATGAGGGGAGGGAGACAGGGCAAAAGACACACTGTGGAGGAGAGCCAGAGATTAATAATAAAACATGATTAAATGCAGAGTGGTGTATAAACACATGGTGAGTGAAAAGAGGTGAGAGAAGGAGAAACACTCAGTGCATCAGCAACCCGATTTAGCCTCGAAGCAGTCTGGCGAAAATGAGAGGCCATGCGTGTTTTGTTAATTTAAGAAAATTAAATGTGGTCTGTCAGAGTTGATGCAGGACCTCAAGCTTTTCAGAAAACAAAATGCAGCCAGACTTCTGACAAGACAGCAGAAAAACAGGTTCGGTTTTAATGAGGAGTAGTGGAAAACACTCGAGTCAAATTCTTTTGTTTTTTTTTCAGTGAAAAGCCCCTTTTCAGATGTAACTCAGGCATGCACTTTTTGTCTATTTCTAAAAAACTAAACTAATGTTTCAGGTAGTTTTTCCTGAACCTAGACATCATATTGTTTCAGTGTTTTGCTTTTGTTTTTTTCAGTTAAACTTTGTGACCGCCTTCCTCTTCACCCAGAAGTCAAAAGGTTAAGATGTGTCCATAGTGGCTGTTTAAAAGAAAAGGAAACCATGAGTTGCAGACAAAAGGCCCAGGTGGAGGCATAATTACACATACATGCCAAACCCTTCATATTCTGTTGGTTATTTTTGGATGTCTCTTAAAACAGAAAAAGACTTGTTTAGTTAATATTTGCTCCAAAATGAAAGTAAGGAAACCTTTACCTTTACCTTTGCAGGAAACCTTTTGTGAAACTTTACAGCCACTGAAAATACATCTTATTTGTCTGCCAGAGCACGAGATAAGTGCACTTATCAAACACAATAAGGTGTAGACATGTAGCAGGGGGAGAAGTCAAACAGAAATTTGGTCATGTATCATGTTCATAACTCAGATCTGGAAGTCCAAAATCAGGCAGGAGAAAAAGAAAATCCACTCTCACATTGTGTAGGTGTTTGGAAACTTTTAACTCAAGCAAAATAACTTAATTCTTACCCTTTTTACTCTTTACTTTGTTTGAATTGCAACAGTTACAAACCACTGTAGTAGTATTCCTCTCTGATGGTCTTTCAGATTCCTTTTGGCCATTCTACAGAAGTGAATTGTTTATACTGTGGAGGCTGCGGACCCTCACTGGATGTTCAGTGGGCGTCTGGCCAACCCATAACCCACAGAGACGGCCTGCTGCAGACCTCCCTGTCCTGTCAGCTGACTTTGTTTCCCAGGGTCCCCAATCCAAAAGGCCATCTGAGTCAATCTCTGCAAACACACGAAGAGGAGGAGCAGGAAAAATGTTTAGATCCATATTGAGTAGGCAAACATTAATGGCTAAACAGTGAGAATTGTAATAAATGTGGTTTTAATCATTACAGTAATGTTTTAAGACAAAGAGCAGCATATGTGTGTGTCTATTTGTGTCCAAAACAGTGACGTTTTCCACGTTTCCGCTCAGCAGAAGTTGACTCAGCTTGAATTTGAGTCATTAAAAACAACCCAGCTTGCTGTAGCTTTTGGAAAGCTTCTTGTCATTTCTGAAAGGCAAAGCTTACCCGGGCCTGACACCTTATGTTGCAAAATATTTCCCTTTTTCAAAAGTTTTGTGATGTGTGGGAGAGTAGCAAAAAGCGCAGTAGGAATGATTGCACTCGCTAGATTACTGGCACATACCGCTCAGTAATCACTTTGAGCCGGAAGGAGCCATTAAAACATGATAGCTGACAGTTTTAATAGACAATAAACAAAAAAGGGAGCAGCTTACTGTCACTTTATGTGGAGCAGAGTTCAGTTTTTAAGTAGGGTCAGAGGATTTTGACACAATATTGGTAGTTTTGGGGGTTTTTTCCCAGTTTTTCAAAAAATTCATTGTCAGTTACAGCAGTATGTACCTGTTAATGTACAGCCCCATCTTTTGGCATATAACAAAACTGTCACAAAAATGTGATCTCTTTATTTGTGCAGATCTCCATGAATTGTCTGGGTTTCTTCATTCCATGCCTCACTTTGAAACAAATCTATTTCAGTTGGACGTACAGTATGTTTCACACCTCCACCATATATATTTTTTAGATTTGTCACCTAGATAACCAGGAAAAAGGAGTTGTAAACCAAGTGGTAAACACTGTATTTTAACACATGATCCTTCCTAAACCTACCCAAGTAGTATTAGGTGTCTAAACCAAACCAAACAGTAACTGAAAAAGAACATTCAATAATGAATGTAAGCACATCTTAAGTATAAAATTAATACCCAAGAATGCTATCTTTGGTATTACATTGGCCCTGTGTGGGATTTGAACTCTTCTTCTGCCACTTCCTGCCTCCTTAGGCAGATTTTGTTGCCCTTTCAGTCAGTAGAAGTACAGTTCATGTCCATGAACAGGAAAGAATCAATTCAATTTCATGACAATTTTACAAACTGCCCGGAGATATCAGACAGAAGTGCCAACTCGAAAACTCATTCTCCATTTTTAGTCTGACCTTGTGTCCCTTTAACTGATTTTCATGGGGAAGAAGATTTGATTTTCCCTAACCAATCACTGCAGACACATGTACCAGCTTGAATCTTATGTCATTTTAAGAGTGGAGCGGCACAAAGTAAAAACAGTTCAGCGTGCTCCTGTTATTTAGTAGCCATGCCCCAGGGGGTGTTAAATATCTCTGCCATGGCGTACATCTTGACATCCTTTTTCAGCGGTCAGCAGGCAAATCAGTCAACTCAGTGGAGTGGACAGATTTAAAGCCGTGCACCCAGAGTGTGTTATAATGAAATATCAGAATATGTTCCTACTTAATTAAAATTTGTGTAAAATGGAATATATAACAATTTTTGACAAAATGAACAGAAAAAATGCAGTTCTCCAAAAATGTCAGCAGTTATTATACATCCCTATTTTCACCCCCACCAATACCTGCCCCACCTTCTCCTTAAATAAGGTCTTTCTTCTTTATCCCCCCTTCTCTCTCTTGAAGTGCTCACACACTGAGGCCCACTGTAGCAAGGGGCCTATTCATGAGGCCAAGAGACAGCGAAGGAAAATACAAAGAGCTCCCCACACAGCAGAGAGGGCTCTGAGCTCAGCGCTGACCCCTGAAGGATGTGTGTGGGCTGCACCCAGACACACTGGCCCCGCCAACACCAGCCTAGGCTCCTCCCTACTCTGAACTTGACCTTTTGCTAAACTCCCAAAACAACCTCAAACAGACTTGCAACTGTCAATAACAGCTTGATGAGAGGAATGAGAATAAGAAATTAAGTCTGAGCAGTTATCAGCTGTTGCCAGTGGAAAAACCTCAGAAGAGTCTCTCCCATGTAAAATGCTGGCAACCAGAAAATAGCTTGAGGAACAAAAAGAAGTCAGTGAGAAAAGAATAGCTGCTAAACTAAGAACTGAAATCAGTGTGAAAAGACAAATCCCTAAGTTGAACAAGTTCTCTGCCATAAATTAAAGTATAATATTCTGATAATGGTTGTCTGGAAACTTTACAGGCTTTGTTATCCCTCATGGCTCTTGCTTTTCTTCATGATGGGAACTTTGACAGTCCTGGTCTTAAGCCATTGTCTTAATGCTTCTAAATATTTCCTTGCCAAAAAAAGTGTAATAAAATTTAAAGGAATTTTTATTCTGCTGTAAATCTGAGCCTCTCTTGTCTGTCTGTGCTTCCAGTGCTGGACCAGCTCCTGATGGAGCTTCACCGCTTCTTGCTCATCTTGGACAAGGAGACGCTGAGTGGGAACGCCACCATCCAGAAGGGTTTGCTGTCTGATCTCCTCCAGTCGTACAGGGCTTCAACTGGTAAGAGGGCAAACTCTGAACAGAAGGGCTAGTCTTTGCAAAGAGAGTCAAACCATTTTTTACACGTCTTTTCAAAGTACATATGATATACACTCATGAGCCAATTCATTAGGTACACCTTTTCATCTGCTTGTTAATCCATCCACCCATTTTCTTTTGCTTGCTCGATTTAGGCTAGAGCCTATCCCAGCTGCCATAGGGTGAGAGGTGGAGTACACCCTGGACTGGTCACCAGTCTGTCGCAAGGCCAACATAGAGAGACAGACAACCATTCACACTTACATTCACACCTGTGGGCAATTTAAATTAAAGAAAATTTTAAAGAATCACCAGTTAACCTAACCCCAATAACTGCATGTCTTTGGACTGTGGCCAGTCACAAGGCTACAGATGACACAGGCTCACCAAAATTGACCAACAGAAGGTGTACTTAAAAAAGGGGTGACTGAGCGTATATAAAGTGGAACCCTTATTGTCTAATGTCTTGATTGCTTAGACCTTAGCTTGCCTGTGCCAGACAAGTCAGAAAACTACAAACAGCATCTGACTATGTTCTAACATCCCCACAACAAAACACCTTAAAGCTTAAAGCAGATGTAGACAGAAATATAAATCTGAAACTGCATGACTTAATTCTCACTTCATATTTATTCTGGAACTGATTTTGATGGATATTTTATGGGGAAATTTTAAATAATTTTTGACATGTTTAATTAAAAACAAAACAAATGAAGAAGCGAAAGCTTGCAAACAAGTCACAGATACACAGTTACCACATTACAATATAATAACTTCCTTAGGAAAATTACATTAGAGGAAGAGAAAATTATTCTGCCTGGTTAGATATACTGTGGAGTCTAAATAACGCAGAATTTATTGTCACAGCAAACACCTCTTGCATAGTAAATGTACTCTAAAATGTACTCTAAAATTTGAAATTTGAAACAAGCTAATAAAGTCTGTGAATTTTAGGAGTAGTAAACTTTGGTCATATTTAATACTACCATGAACAACTGTAGATATACAGTCATGGTAAAAAAGAAAGTACACCCTTTTTAAATTCTAATGTTTTACATATCAGTACATAATAAAAATAATCTGGTCCTTAGCAGGTTCTAAAAATAGATAAATAAAACCTCAGATGAACTAAAAACATGACATATTATGCTGTGTCATTATTTATTTAGCAAAAAGTAAGCCAAAATACAGAAGCAGTGTATGAAAAACTAAGTACACCCTTGCTGCTTCCATAGGAATTAAGCAGTTGAGTAGCAGCAAAGTGCTGCTAATCAGATGCACTTTAATTAATTGATCATCAGTAAGTGCGAGCACCTCTATCAAAATAGAAGTTTTGACAGTTTGCTGGTCTGACCCCAAGGTCAAACTATGCAATGCTCTTTGAAACTGCAAAAAACCCAAGAGCTAGATCTCAGACTCTACAGGCCTCAGTTAGCATGTTAAATGTTAAAGTTAATAACAATTAGAAAAAGACTAAATATGTATGGATTGTTTGGAAAGGTTGCCAGGAGAAAGTCTCTTCTCTTTAAAAAATAAAAAAACATGGTAGCACAGCTTAGGTTTGCAAAGCTGCATCTGAACAAACCACAAGACTTCTGAACAATGTTCTTTAGACAGACGAAACTAAAGTGTTTGGTCATAATGCAGTCGCACATTTAGCAAAAACCAAACACACCATATCAGCACAAACACGCTGCTTCTGCATTTTGGTTTAGTTTATATTAAATCCATAATGACACACGGTAATATCTCATGTGCTGTTATTCGTCTGAAATTATATTTACCTAATCTTAAGGACTGATGCTTCTGATATCTTTTAATTCAATTCAATTCAATTCAATTTTATTTATATAGCGCCAAATCACAACAAAAGTCGCCTTTATATTGTAAGGTAAAGACCCTACAATAATACAGAGAAAACCCCAACAAACAGACAACCCCCCTACGAGCAAGCACTTGTCAACAGTGGGAAGGAAAAACTCCCTTTTAACAGGAAGAAACCTCCGGCGGAACCAGGCTCAGGGAGGGGCAGCCATCTGCCACGATCGGTTGGGGGTGAGGGGAGGAAGACAAAGACATGTACTGTTGTGCTAAACTTTAGAATTGACAGAGGGTGTACTTTATTTGTACCATGACCGCATGACAGAAAATAAGTAAAAGTATAAGAGGTTCACTTTAAAGCTGCTATGAATGCTCTTCCAGTTAGACTTTTAGCATGCAAGCATTTACAACAATGTCACAGTGTTTGTGGTTCATTTTCAGGGTTTCCAGCAAAACAACGTTAATCCCAGTAAAATAATTTATCACAAACTTTTCCTCACTCTAATTCTTTCTTTGTATATGTTTTTTTTTGTGTGTGTGTGATTTTTGCAATTAAAACTGTCACATTGGTTGAAGGTTAACCACAAATGTTTAGATTCATTCAAAAGCTGTAGTCTGGCTGGCAGTTAATGTGCCTTCATGCAAAGTATCTTATGTAACATGTGGTCATTCCCAGCATTTCCCACACTTAAGTGAAACTGGCCTAAGTGAAGTTATTAAGCCACCTACTCTGGTATCATTTTGCTATTTTAAACTCTTGCTAACATTTCATAATTATATCCCTGCAAGCTTTACAAAAACATTACTTTATCCCATTTTTGGTAGCTAAAGCCACATTGTGCTTGCATTTTTTTTTTTTTTATTGCATTCCTACCTCTGTTACAAAATGATTTGCTTTATACTTTTTTATTTTCAGTTTATAAGCAATCTAAAACAAAGTGCTAGCCTAGCTTCAACCTGGAGTTATGTATAGCCTGTTAACTTGTCAAACAGCTAAAGACAAGCTTATTTTTCTTGCTCACTGGCTCCAACACTTAGTAGGAAAATTGTGCAACTGCTGGTGGGCTGATGAGATTTATGGTGCTTAGATGCCAGTTAGTTCATCTTTGAAGTCCACACTGAGCCTCATCCGAGCCTCAGCCACAAGGTGTGTTTTTCTTTTAATTGGTTAATTAGTGATACTCCACTGCTACCTCAAAAGTGGATTAATACAAAGATGATAACGGCTTTTTTTGTTGTTGTTTGTTTTTATGACTCGTTTTTTTACATTTGTTGTCATATGCTGTCACCTTCTCACGTCTGGATTTAAAAAAAAATCAACTCTTTTCGCTTTGTTTTTCTCAGAGAGCTCTCACACACAACTGTTCACTAACACACACACACACACACCAGCAGTCACGCTTTTCCATGTTCAGGTCTTGGACTCGTCTCTCCGTACTTCCTCTTCTGGCTCCAAGCTGTATCATTTTTCCGAAGCTGCATTTATCCTCTGGGGATGCTCACTTCCTCTGAGCAGCAGTTTATAAATAGCATTTCAACTTTGTTCCCTGAAAATCTGTTTTCACTGTACAGGCAAAACATAATTTTATGCTGCTGCTGTTTGGTTTCACCTCATGATATCTATTTCAAAGGAGAAACCCTTCTCCGGGGTATCACCCAAGGTTAGAGTTTTGTTTGATTTCCTCTCAGGGTAATCTTAGTCAGCTAAAATATTTAATTCCAGTGAAACACTGTGCTGCAGCTCCAGAACAAATTCCCATAACAGGTTACAGTAACCAGCTGGAGCCTCCTTAGCCACAACCTCTCTGTTTATTGTTCGAGAAAAGACCTTCATTCAGACTGTTTATGTGGCAATGTTATGGCGATGTCTTCACCAGCTTGTAATTACTCCACCATGTTGAGAGTTGACAAGCTGACTCTAGCATCAATGTATGTCAGGAGGTTTCATCATCTTCACTTTTTGCCTGAACAGTTGAGTGCAAGAGAAGTCGAGTTCATCCTTTAGTTCCTTGGTCCGGTTACGTTCAGCTCCTCTAACCACGTAAAAGAAACAAAAACTGACAGGAGAAAAAGGAAGGGGATCGCCTTTGGAGTTCTCCCAGTTCTTCTTTAATTGAGTCATATTTTGGTCAAATGCAACCCTTTTGTGAATGCAGACTGTTATTAATAGGGGAGTAAGTTTAGGAGTTGCATTGTATGTTAAAATGCAATGTAAAACTTCAACTACAGAAGTGACACTGTGCTGTATCTGTGCAGGCAAGGAGTTCTCTGACTAATGCCTGATGAATGCTTGCCACGGTAAGAGTGGGTGTGAATAGTGGTCCTATCTGTGTGCACAATGGGCTACTTGTTTGGGTGAAGTTTCCCTTTTATCCTGGACTTTCTGACAAACACGGTGGAAGTTTGTTTGGCACCAAGGTAAAATCAGATTTCCCCATCAGTTGTCTTAAGGGAAAGCAAAATATGCATTCTTTTCTTGTTATTGTTTACAGTTAAGTCACATTGTGAATATATGTATATACTGTATATCAAACCAGAGAAAAATATCTTTGAGAATTCAAGGCAAGTGTTAAATCCTTGGGGTATTTCAACTGTTATACAGAAAATAAAAGAAAAACTTTTTTATTTTCTAGACATTTCTCTATTTCCGTTTGAGTTGTTTTGTCAAGTTTCTTCAGCTAGCCACAAAGCAAAATGGTCTATGCTGAAGTATACTCCTGTCAGCTGTTAACCACCGTTTGCTGTCTCTGCTTACAGGTGCCGACGAGGAGTATATCTACATGAACAAAGTTGTTGTTACTGGAAAAGAGAAAGATGGCAGAGGTGTGAGTTTTAAAAGTTGTTCTTTGAACTGTGAAACTGACTTTGTGGTTCGCATCCCAAGTATAATTCATTGCAGTTGTTGAAGTTGTATAATGAGAAATGCAGCTGTAACTGTATAATGACACATATGAGTTTGTTCTACGTCAGGTGATGCAGCCTAAACTATGTTAAAACTTTGCTTTTCTTATCGCCGCTTTGGATGAAGACGTGCAAACAGTCTTCTCTTATAAAAAAAAGGGTTTAACATGGAATTAATGACATAGTTCTATAGCAATGTTTGAGTCAGCCCCCGTCTAATTGAGACAAATGTCTCATCCAAAACTGAAATTTTGTGCACTCATTCATGTTCAGTGGATAAATCCCAATAATTCTGGTGACTTTCCCAGTAGGTTCAATTTTTGCTTTTTTTTTTAATTAAACTAATAGGTGTAAAAGCATATCGGGCATAAAATTCAATACAGATATTCATAGCACTGAGATGTCGAATCCTATCAGTGAAAAAGAATGAATGAACATCTATTGTCATCATCACTGGCATCTATTTCAGTTTGTTTTATTCTTTGGTTGCACTAATGACATTACATCCACTGGACGCTGTGCTGCATACCAGTTTAAAAAAGTACAAAAAAAAACTGCTGACTAAGATGGTGAACAGGGTAGACTTTTTTGCATGCTAAAGAACTTAGATCAAAGCAAAGTTTGCAGCCTTACAGAATTAAAAGACCATTCTTGTAGTTAGCACTATAATTTTGTTATTTAGTTTAGGTATGGAAACAAGCCCGATTCCTTAATCATTGAATAAGGAAGTGTCGCTAAACAATACCACACAATCAAAATATTCAAACATAATAGTTCTCTGGCAAAGCTCTATAAATCTTGTTAAATCTAAGTCTGTACTATGCATAGTTAGTGTAGGTAATATTCATATACCTACTGTGTTAATCCTGTTATGATCATTTCATTTCTTATTTAATTAGTTTGAATGTGTGAATGCTTTATCTTTGAAAGAAATGCTTTGAAATGATAGTTAACTCCAAACAAAACAGCTTTAAAAAGGGCTTTTACTGTAATTTTGAGTTTATCCAAGTGGGTCAGATAGCGCATACTTGTTCATACTATTTCATCTCATGCTCAATTTACTTTCAAGTGAATAGCAGACATGATAAGCTGCTGCAAGCAGTGGCCTCTTCAGCTCCCCTGCACTCGCCCACCATTTCCTGTCTGTTTCTTTGCAGAGCCTCAACATCTGAGACTGACCTGTTTTGTTTGGACAGTGATAAAGAATGTGGTTTGAATGAGCTCTAGAGTTAACACATATTTTCAGCAGCGATGCTTGCAAAACCACAAGTTCTCTACCACAGAACTCGTGTGAATGGGGAGACTGAGATATACTTGGTAGACTTGAACTTTCTCTGTTTGTTAAAAAAGGACAGACTACATTATGTTTATTTATTTTTTATTTTACTGTAAAGCATTGCTCATAAAACCCCAGGCAGTCGTCTTCAGTTATCTCAGGCTATTACATGTACGGCCTGTGGTAATACAGAGAGTATTTTTGCTGCAGTTCAGGTCAGTGTGTTTCCTTTCCTTGTGATGATACAAAAAGACGTAGCGCAAAGGTACATACAGTAATGGGGAATTTTGCTTAACACAGTGATGAGCTCTCATTGGTAAGGCTGTTCTATTGAGTTTATGTTTGAGACAAAAAATATCAAGACACTAAGAAAGTCTTAAAGAGAAAATTAGTCACTCTTGTTTCTATGTTATGCCTCATATTAATATTCAAATGGGCAAACAATTCTGAAGGTAATACACAACAGTAGGCCATAATATTGGCAAAGATATTCAATTCAGTTCAATTCAATTCAATTCAATTCAATTCAGTTCAGTTTTATTTATATAGCATTAATTCACAACAACAGTCGCCTCAAGGCACTTTTATATTGTAAAGTAAATACACAACAATATTAGAAAGAAAGAAAAATCCATCAACCCAAATGAAGACCCCCATCCCATCCCAACTGGTTGAAGTTAGCAAGATAAGACGTTAAAAAAAAAACGCACAAAATCTGACTTCAGCATCAGAAGTGGTCGTATCATAGTGAGTATTTCAGCATTTGGGGAAATTTGGTTAAAGACACTATAGAAGTTTGTTATCACTCTATAAATGCATGCTAAATGTTAGCATATCTAATTGCTTCTCAGGCTTTTTCTGGCATGCCCCATCAGAAGCAGAAAATCAGCTCATGCCCCACACCCCACCATTTTTATCACTAATTAACTATATATAAGGATCTAGTTTGAGTCTTACCTAAATAAAGGGCAACACGAAAGCATCAGCAAACTCTTGCCTGTTTATTTTTCACCTTACTGTCCATGCCTCACCCCACAGTTTGGGAACCACTGGCTCAGCTTAACAGAAAATGTCTTTCAGCAGGAACAAACAGGGATCCTAACGGTGGACTTTCAAAGCCCAGTTATAAACAGGTTGATTATAGCTGCTTGGTCTGAAAATATTAGCTGTTTCCATCTCAGAGTCTCTCTGATAAACTATGCTTATCATTGCCTAGCTAGCAGACAGACATGGGAGTGTTTTGACTCCTATGGTAAAAAATTAGTTCCCCAGAGAACTTTTTTAAGGAAGTCACAAGCCTAAAAACAGACCCCTCATCTTTATACATATGTTGGCAATTTTTAAGTCCAGTAAAAAATAAAATTCTTTGATTTCTTTCCTAGTTTTCTTGAATGTGTGCATGTATGGTCTTATTTGTTTTGCAGACTGATTGTTGCTACTATTGTTACTTACTGATTTGGAATACGTGGTCACTATAATTTAACAATAAAGATTCTCTCGTGGTAATAGTTGGGGATACCAGATTGCATTAATATGTAAGAGAGACAGCTGGACATCTGGAATATTATACTTGCCAGATGGACAGTTATTCATTTCTCCTGAATTCTTGTATGCTATAGAAATAAATGTAAGCGCAAGATTCCTGGTATATACTGATCTTCCACTCTCTGCTTGTATTACCTAGATGACAGATCAGATACCCTAGTCAATGGAAAAGCAGCAAAACGTGTCCCTGTCCCACAGAAGAACCTTCCTGACCTGCCACCCTCCAGAACAGTAAGTGTTTACCAGCTCATTTCCATAATTGAAATAACATGCAGAATGATTTGGCTTAACAAACACAGCTATCTGGGTCTCTGCCACTATGGTTGTAGGAATGTTAATAGCACTGACCCCAGCAGGACTCTTGAAGTAATGTAGTAGATGGAACGAATCAGTGGAGATCATGATATCCTACAGTATACAAAAGGAGCCAGAAGACAAATTCCAAATTTACATGTAACTGATAGTATTTTGGTCTTGTGTTACAGTATCAACACTGCCATCACTAAGAAGCTTAGTATTGAAAATAAAGTACTCTAGGTTAACAGGTTTATGTCAAATATTGAAACCCAGTTGCAGTGGTTTTTAATATGATGACACAAATAACGTCTGTGGTAATGCAAGCCAAAAACATTTCCCTCAACCCTCAGAGTTGCAAGCCTGAGGCTTCGTGAAATGTGTTCTCCCACAGAAACAGGTATTTATCAACCCATGGGGTAAAAAGACCTGAGAGGTGATTGTTCAGGAGTGTGTGAGAGAACTGCGATATGTTTTATGTTGACTAGGAAACTGGTGGCTCCTGAATTGGCCCAGTGTGACTTCAGGAAAAAGGTTTAGAACATCCCGTCAGTGCCTTTGAACTTTACACACACTCAAACAAGCACACACACATGCACAGTGGCCTCCCCTAATATAAACTGCAATAGCAGCTGTTGCTAATCAGGGCAAGTGCTTGTCAGCATGTGTGTGAGAGTGCATGTGAATGTGAATGCATTGAAATAAAGTCCATTTTTGTCAGTTTGCAGCCTACAGAATTATCTAGAAGCAGAGTTTTCTTTTCTAAGAGCTATTTTCTCTTTTAAAAACTCCAAAACATTGTTTTACAGATGTGCAGTAATTTCACAAGTGCGGTATAGCTTCCACATATCCCCCCGATATGTCTGACAAAGGAATTTCTTCGTCCTTGTCTTCTGCATCCAGTTGTGGTATAACTGGCCCTGTCTTGGGAAGCCTGAGTAAACACGTCCACAGTGAACCACTCTTTGGAAATCCGTTCATCTGTTTGTGGGGCTTCCATCCATTTCCAATGATGGTATACACAAGAGTTAACATGTGTTTCACTGTGAACACAGAATCCCCTCTTATCATTGCAGTGAACAGAGCTCCCTTGCTGTTGATATAATGTCCATGCATAGCTGTCCACTGACCTGTTGTGATATTATAGCAATCCATTAGACAGCGAAGGAAGTCGTCACAAGGCCCGTTGCGCATCACATACAAATTGTCCTTGTGAGCTACCATACAGTGGCCATAGCTCTGAGGTCTGATCAGTGTGGTAGCAAGCTTCCACTCATCTTTCATAGGTACGTATTCATAGATGTCTGTGGTGTCTGGTGGTTTCCAGAAGCAAACAAACATCCGTCGTCGTGCAACAGCACAAGCTGCAGATGCTACAGGTCTTGGTGCATGTTGTATAAATGTCCACTCTCCCTTTACAACATCATATGTCTCTGCTGTGGAAATTATCCTCTTTTGGGACTCTCCACCAATGGCATAGAGTTGGCCTTCATGCCCGAGCAGGGTAAAATTATATCTTGGTTGCTGGGGACCTGGGAGAGTAGTCCAAACTCCTGAATCAGGGTTGTAGCAGAAGCTACTGTCCACTGTGTCCTTAGTGTAACCATAAACCCCCCCAACGATATATAAGCAATTGTCAAGCACTGCCACGCCAGCCATGGAAGTGCTACAAACAGTTGGGAGGTCTGTCAGATGCTTCCACTCTCCCTCTTTTTCATCGAGGTAGCAAACAACCCTGAAGGAGTCTTGCAGCAGCTCTATTGAAGGAGAATGGGTACCCATAGCAATAAAAGAAGAAGGGGACAATTTTTGGGAATATTGTAGCAGCTCTTCAGGAATTGAACTTTCTGCTGCTTCCTTAAGATCTTCAAAGGCATCACAAAGAAAGAGTGCAGCATTGTGAAACAGTGCATGCACTCCAAAGATGGAGGCTGCATGGTAAAGCAGGAGGCAGTTGTCTGAGTCTATAATGTCACAAAGATGCTGGACCAAAAATTCAACCTGTAGAAAAGCAGCGCACTCTACAGCTTCTACAAGCTCATCAGGTTCACTGATGGTGGGATTCTCTCCCCTGCAGACTGCAAGGGCAATGAGGAAACCTCTTGCACGTACTCCTCCTTTCAGGAAGAGCTCATCCTGCTGACTTTCTTTCATCCCAGAGTGAAAAAGAGCGCAGAAATAGTCGCTGTACTTAACGAGAAAAACCCGCTCCACAGTGAACCAAGTGTCTTCCACCCTCACTCTCACCCAGCCTGCCTGGCACTCTCTGTTCTCCAGATCAAGGGTCGCATTCTCGGCATGAATATCCTGGTTGATTCCCAGGCCTTCGGGCATTTCCATGGTCTCTTAAACCAGGATCTCTGTTCTTCCTAAAACGGGCTCTCAAGTTATTATTTTGTGTGTGACTTGAGTGTGGAATAGCCATTTTTTCCCTCGAGCTGCGTGGTAAATAAAGGTTTGTGTGAGCTCCATTGCGTCCTGTCTGCACGGTCTTAAAATAGAGATGGACTATAGATAGCAGCTGTGCCACTTGCAAGCGTCAGGCAGGGAAAGGAAAACTGTTGACATGCACTGTAGCGGTAATGTGGCTGCCGGCAACTGGTCATTATCATAACCGCAATAAGACTGGCTAGCATAAAGTAAGTATTTACTGAATTATTCATGATTACGTTATCCCTTTAAATCCAGCTTGGTTTAAAATGGCTATTTAAATGTTACACATGCAGATTCATTTACAGCTAAACATTTTAGGTAGGTAACTTGTAAAAGTTTTCACTTGCAAAAAGGGGACTGGAACCAAAAATATCAAGGGTTTAGAAGATGTCAAAGTGTTCCCAAGAAGTCACAATAACTTGTATTCTGTGTCCTGTCATATAGATGATGTTTATTCCCTTTTTTCCCCTGTTTTCACTCATTATTTCTCATTTAAAAAAAGTTACTCTGTAAGAAGTAACAGAGACAAAGGATAAGGTATTTTTTCTGAACCCTGTTTTCTAAAAGCTAGACTGATCATTTTTATCACTACCTTCTACTCTGAGCTCCCAGCAGGCCTTCAGATACACTGTGTGCGTGTGTGTGTGTGTGTGCGTGTGTGTGTGTGTGTGTGTGTGTGTGTGTGTGTGTGTGTGTGTTTTCACTGCACTGAATTCTTGGCATGGGAACCAGGGATTTTCCATGTTCCTCTGACTGTTCGTTTTTTGGGCTCTCTTTTCCCACTCTTTACTCAAAGCCCCTCCACCACACCCGGCCACCCCCTCTCCTTGCTTTGTTATTTATCCTCTGACTCCTCATTTCTTTCCTTCTAATCGATGTTTCTGTGGTGAAGAAGTGTGTTTGTCTGTGAGAGAAGTAAAAGGAAGGGGCTAAAGTGACTATTAAAGAGACAGAGGGAATGCAAAGTCTTCTTGGTCTTCTGAATAGATACACACACCTGGCATGTACCCCAAAACTTTTTCATCAGTGTAGCACCTCCTTGGAATGGCCTACTATACTTCTCTTCAGCCTTGGCTCAAACAACAAGCAGATTTAGTATTTTTGGAGTTGAGGAAATGTAAAAAGAAAAAGAAAAAAGATAGAGATAAGGGTGGGTGGGCAGTCTGGGGGGCTTACTGCGGCTCCTCTGGAATGCCTGACTTTTTGTTTTAATTAATAGCAGATGCTTAACTCTTAACTGCTGCTTTTTTTGTTGTTTTTTTTTACTCTGGAGCAGTTTACACTCTTGTAGTGTGTGAGTGCGCAAGAGAGAGAGACAGAAGAATAACTTTTTCTCAGGAAGTTCCTGCCAACTGTTTTTTTTTTAACAATAATTAAAGTATTGCAAGTATATAATTATTATGCTTAGACCAGGCTTGCCTCTAAAAAGACCGTTAAGTGGGCTGTTGTCTCTTGAGTTGTTATTCACAGTATATACAGATGAGGACAGAATTATTAGTCTCAAAGAAGACAATCATTGGAACCCTGCACAGGAATGAACTGCGAGGTTGCAGACCAAGAAAAACTCCACTTCTGTAGAAGAGATGCCTTCAAGCAAGACTGAAGTATGCTAAGGACAACGTAGAGAAAGATTATGCACACTGGAAGCGCGTGCTTTGGTCATATGAGACAAACTAGAGCTCTTTGGCCATAGAGACACTGCTTACTGTATGTTTGGAGAAAGAAGAGAGAGGCGTACAACCCAAAGAACACCATCCCCACAGTAAAACACGGTGGTGGGAGTATTATGCTGTGGGGGTGCTTCAGTGCATCTGAAACTGGGAATCTCGACAGGGTGGAAGGAACCATAAAGAAAGAAGGATATGTGAAGATTGTGAATGAAAACCTCAAGCAGTCAGCAGCAAAACTGGGTCTGGGTCATTGCTTTGTCTTCCAACATCGCTCCTGGTGAAGAACTACCTCCAGAAGACCAAAATGATTGTTATTGACTGGCCTGCACAAAGCCCCGACTTGGTGAAACTGAAGACCAAGGTCCATGCCAGAAGACCATCAAATCTGGGGGAGCTTGAGATTCGCCAAAGAAGAATGGGCTGGGATTGCTCAGGAGACGTGTGTGAGACTTGTTGAAGACTACAATAAACAACTGCAGAGTCTTATCCAGCAAAAAGGATAGACAACTATTAGCATCGTGGGGGCTAATAATTTTGACCCTGTTAGTTTTTGATTTTTGTGAAATAATTAGTTTCAGTGTGAAAAGTTAACTAATGTAAGCATCCAAAATAAAACTAGGATATTTGGAAAAGCTGGTGCGGTGGTTGGCGCTGTTGCCTCACAGCAAGAAGGTCTTTGGTTAAAATCCACCATCTGGCTGGGGCCTTTCTGTGTGGAGTTTGCATGTTCTCCCCGTGTCTGCGTGGGTTCTCCCTAGGTACTCTTCTTCCCACAGTCCAAAGAAATGCAGTTAGTGGGGTTAGGTTAATTGGTGATTCTAAATTGCCCATAGGTGTAAATGTGAGTGCAAATTGTTGTCTGTCTCTCTGTGTTAGCCCTGCGACAGACTGGCGACATGTCCCTATGGCAGCTGGGATAGGCTCCAGCCCCCAGCGCAATCCTGAATTGGATAAGCAGAAGAAAATGGGTGGATGGATGTTTGGAAACACTTTGTTAATAATTCCTTGCTCTGTTTAACAGCACTTTGGAAATACTTTAAAAATAATGTAAATTTCATAGAGGGTCTAATAATTCTGTCCTGATCTGTATATATGAGATAGTGTGAGATGATATGAAACATAAACTCTATGTAAAAATGGACATAGCCACTGTGATACCCCACTTTGGATTGGGGACTCCAGTTTTAAAGCCATTAGTTTGCTATTTTGGCCATAGTCATTTTGGATATTTCAAATCTTGGCATCACAAGCGAGGGGTGGATCTGAGTGTTGAGGATACTGAAAGCTCACGATCTCTCCTCACCTCCAACCGGTTGCAGCATATGGCTGCCCCTCCCTAAGCCTGGTTCTGCTGGAGGTTTCTTCCTGTTAAAAGGGAGATATTCCTTCCCAGTGTCGCCAAGTGCTTACTCATGGGGGTCATTTGATTGTTGGGGTTTTCTTTCTATTATTGTAGGGTCTTTATCTTACAATATAAAGTGCCTTGAGGCAACTGTTGTTGAGAATTGACTATAGTCGAAAATTCTCAATCCCATGATAGCCGCAACCTAAATCATGCCATAATTGATTGTTGTTTGTTGTCTGTCCTATCAATTTTCTGCTTCTTATCTGGGTCCGGGTCACGGGGGGGAACACTCTAAGAAGAGATGGCTATACCTAAATCAAGAAAGATTAGGATCATTTTTTTTATTGACTTCTATACAGTTGGACTTCTTTTTGAAGTTCCCTGGTGGCACTTTTCAGAGCTGGGGGCTACCTCCGTCATTTTATACAACCACAATTACAAAGTTATAATCATTTTACACAAAAAGCTTGGATGTTAATACAATATGAGACCCGACACAAATTAGTAAAAAGAGAGGCCTTTATAATGCCAAACGTGCCACTCCTGCGATTAAAAATAACAACGGTTAATAGTAATGTCACCACCTCGCCTCAGTGGTTAGCACTGTTGCCTCACAGCAATAGTGTTCAAACCAGGGAGCACCACCTTCTGTGTGGAGTTTGCATCTTCTCCCTTTGCTGGTTTGGGTTTTCTCCAGGAGTTCCAGTTTCTCCGCTCTATTAAGAAGCATGGTAGGTTTATGCTGCCTGTCTCTTGCCTGGAAGCTTTCACAAAAAGGATTCTAAATACTAACAGACTCACTTCCAGATTAAATTAAAGACTCTATATATATATATATATATATATATATATATATATCTATATATATATAGTCATGAAATGCATCTGTTATTATCACTATTAGTTACCTGTGTATTCAGTGACTGATTGAGCCCAAATGACTGATCAGTTAATCAAATTAAAAAAACGTTCATTTAAGAATAGCTTTTTGTATATTTGCATTATTTCAGAGAAAAACTCAAATGACACACTGACAATTGCATTTGCTGGTACTTGTATGTACTTGTACTTGTATCTTGAATAGCTCCATAATGTATAAGTGATGTTACCCTCTCTAAACTGCTGTGATAACAATTCTGTCAACATATTTTTTAGTGGCTCCTTTCCTGCATGTTCAGGCATGCAGGCTAATCACACAAGTGAGTCGTCATCACTGTGACTGCTTGCGGGACCGTGACATGACGCCAGTTATTATAACATCTGCTATGGATTACTGAAAATGTCTTAGCTCACTGAAGTGATATGGTGGGAAAAGCTCACTAACAGGGAATTCCCTGTTTACTGGGAGTTACTGTGACTGTCACTGACAGCCCACATCAGAAATAATGATTTTGTGATTTTTACACAAGCAGACAAATATGGTGTGTTTTTAATTTTTGTTGTTCTGTGTCTAAGCTGAATCAGTAAGTCTCTGTGACTATAGCATGGTATCTGAAGACCCCCCACAGGTTTGTGACCACCAAACACAATTTATTGTTGCCTTCTCTCTAATTTGTTTCTATTTTTTAAAAACAAAGAGAAAGCATTGCTGGTTTTGGGCAACTAAAAGTACCTTTAAGTAATCAAACTCTAATTTTACTTTTGCAGTCCTGTATAGTATATTCACTTACTCTGCTTACTGTTTATATTCTGTAGGGCGGTGTCCTTGAAAATAATGTGAAAGCTTTACAAAGGAAAAGTAAGTGAAATTGAAAGAATTCAAAAAGTGGTGGGAGGAAACATTAGACATAGTTAGGAAAATGCTTTTTGTGATTCAGCACAAAGAATATACTGTGTGGCCTGGATGATATTCAGGTGAATAATCCTAATATTTGAAATGCGTGTGATACGTGTCATTTCTTTAACTTGCTTTTACTTGATTCCCTTAGAAAAATAACCCTTTTGTGGAAGTCTGTCTCCAGTATCTCTCATTTTCCCTGAAGATAAGAAAAAGAATACATAGATTGTATCTTCACTGGCAGCTACTGAAGTTTTTGAGCAGGCATGACATTTTATTTTGACATTGTACCAGGTCCAGACTTGCATATCTGCCATCTTCTGATTGCCACCATAGATACCTCATAGCCTCAGACATTTGGTCACAGGTTGAGGGTATTAAGGCTGTTATCCAGTGATGAAATTCCTTCTTGTGAGAAGGTTTTGTTTCCCCACACATTTTGCATGGGTCAGAAGGTTTAAGCTTTCAAAGTGTGAAAAATAAACACTTAATTAATGTGGTCTCCAAATAACCTGCATACTTGTAAGCTGACAGCTTGTCCCACAAGAGGTTGAAATAAAAGGCACAACATTTCCAAATTGCCTACAGAATTGCCACTGCTGTTTCATGGTTTAGCAACTCCAAAAAGTTGCGTCTCCAAAAAGATGCTGATCAGTAATGCTTGTTTTATGCTACCTCAGTTGTGTCTGTTTACATAGGTATTTGCCTACACAGAGCCTGCGGAGAGAGGTTTCCAGCCAAAGTGCAAATGTGTTCTCATGTAGTCCACCAAAAATCAAACAGCGTGTGGTTTGGTTGACAAGTGGGCCGAAACAGGCAAGGGAGTAGAAGCGTGAAAAAACATCAAAGATCAAAAAATAAAATATGAAAAGCACAGACAGTTGTAACCCATACTTTGGACACTGCCTCCACCTTACAACATATATTCTCTGCAGGCAGACAGGCTCTCTTTAGCTCCCTATGGTCTGCCAATGCACTGCCAAAGGAGAAGCATGTTCAGCCAATAACACTGACAAATGGCAGTGACAAACTTTCATTGAAATTCTAAGGCAATCTAATTTCTCTTCTGCTAGTTTGGCGTACTGTATAACTTTACACAATGTCGCCAATTGGTTAGTGGATTCAGATTTTAGAAGTCTTGGACTTGCATTTTAGCCATCACCACAATTATTATCCTGCTTGATCCTCGTCTATTTATGTCTACATGGAGCCATAATAATGCTGTTTTCAATAAGATTTTAAACTAACAGCTGAGACCATAAACCCATCCCGAAAATGGTTTATGAAGTCGTGAATATAGTGAGTGGTAGGATCATTTTCCAGTAAACATCGGACTTCTTTTTGCAACCAGAGGAGTCACCCCCCTGCTGCTCAGTAGAAAGAATGTACAGTGCATCCGGATAGTATTCACATCGCTTCACTTTTTTCACATGTTGTCATATTACAGGCTTATTCCAAAATGGATTCAATTCAATTGATGACAAAGTGAAACAAGTTTGCTTGAAATTCTTGCAAATTCATTAAAAATAAAAAATAAAAATATAACATGTACATAGGTATTCACAGACTTTGTCATGCCACTCAAAATTGAGCTCAGGTGCATCCTGTTTCCACTGATCATCTGTCAGATGTTTCTACAACTTGACTGGAATCTGTGATAAATTCAGTTGATTGGACATGATTTGGAAAGGCACACACCTGTCTGTATAAGGTCCCATAGTTGACAGTCCATGTCAGAGCACAAACCAAGCCATGAAGTCCAAGGAATTGTCTGTAGACCTCAGATACAGGATTGTATCGAGGCACAGATCTGGGGAAGTGTACAGAAAAATCCTGCAGCACTGAAGGTCCCAATGAGCACAGTGGCCTCCATCATCTGTAAATGGAAGAAGTTTGGAACCACCAGGACTCTTTCTGGAGCTAGCCACCTGGCCAATCTGAGCGATCGGGGTAGAAGGGCCTTAGTTAGGGAACTGACCAAGAACCAAGTGGTCACTCTGACAGAGCTCCAGCATTGCTCTGTGGAGAGAGGAGAACCTTCCAGAAGGACAACCATTTCTGCAGCACTCCACCAATCAGGCCTGTATGGTAGAGTGGCCAGATGGAAGCCACTCCTCAGTAAAAGGCACATGACAGCCGGCCTGGAGTTTGCCAAAAGGCACCTGAAGGACTCTCAGACCATGAGAAACAAAATTCTCTGGTCTGATTAAACAAAGATTGAACTCTTTGGCCTGAATGTCAAGAGTCATATCCAGGCACCGCTCATCACCTGGCCAATACCATCCCTACAGTGAATCATGGTGGTGGCAGCATCATGCTGTGGGGATGTTTTTGATGATTGAACATCTCTGGAGAGATCTGAAAATGGCTGTGCACCAATGCTCCCCATCCAACCTGATGGAGCTTAAGAGGTTCTGCAAAGAAGAATGGGAGAAACTGCCCAAAAATAGGTGTGCCAAGCTTGTAGCATCTTACTCAAAAAGACTTGAGACTGTAATTGCTGCCAAAGATGCTTCAACAAAGTACTGACCAAAGGCTGTGAATATTTATGTACATGTTATATTTTTATTTTTTATTTTTTATAAATTTGCAAGAATTTCAAGCAAACTGTTTTCACTGTGTCATTATGGGGTATTGTGTGTTTAATTTAATCCATTTTGGAATAAGACATGACAAAATGTGG
>VUQS01069330.1:0-13131 GCA_015108495.1 Heterochromis multidens
GGCTGCTGGGGGTTTCCCATGATGCACTGAGTGTTTCTCTTTCTCTCACCGTGTTTTTACACCTCTCTGCATTTAATGAGCTATTATTAATCTCTGGCTCTCTTCCACAGCATGTCCTTCTCCCTTCACCTCCAACCGGTCGCGGCGGATGGCTGCCCCTCCCTGAGCCTGGTTCCGCCGGAGGTTTCTTCCTGTTAAAAGGGAGTTTTTCCTTCCCACTGTTGCCAAGTGCTTGCTCATAGGGGGTCGTTTGATTGTTGGGGTTTTCTGTATTATTGTAGGGTCTTTACCCTACAATATAAAGCGCCTTGAGGCGACTTTTGTTGTGATTTGGCGCTATATAAATAAAATTGAATTGAATTGAATTGAATTCTCCAATATTACTTCCACTTTGTGAAATGTAACCAAACCCTTTTTATACTGGCAAAGACAAACTACAAAGTTGTAGTCCATCACGATCACTAATGACAATAGGCTTTGACCTTGTCATTTTCAAAGACAATGTAGATCCTTCAGCACTACTTAATTAAAAGATTTGAATGTATTTATATATTTGAGCCTGTGTGTACACTTTTGACCCTGTATGGATTAGAGAAAATCCAAAATAAATTTAAACTTGTGCGCCCAGTTCTTGTTTTTTAAAGTCATTAAAGATGCTGTACAATCATTCCACCCTGTAAAAAGAACAGGTCAAATAAATCAATTAAAACCCCAAATTACCATTACATTCATGCTAGTGATGAGTGTATGTAAACCTTTGACCACAACTGTATGTTTGTACAAATCTAGTCACTTAGACAAGCTGCTGTAATGTACAGAAAATAAACTATTTATCTGCTGGTACTGAAACTGATTTCACAGCCTGTTATTCAAAGGATGGGCTTAGAGACCTCCTTTTCAGTGCTTTATTCTATGGACATGCATTTTTCCACCAGAATAGATTGTTAAGAAAGGACTGAAAGGGTTATAGCGACACTCAGCCACCATCCAAGGAAAAGGATGCTGATGAGTTTATGATATTGTGTTATCGAGTTGTGAAATTATTGCTCTGGGTTGAAGAATAATACAAACACAGACCATTCTAGATCCTCTGATCAGGACATCAGTGTCCCTTTGTTGTAGATGGGGTAAATAAACTCTTTGCATGTCTTTATATGGTTATTTTCTGGCTGCACAACATTTGCTTACAGTCCAAAACAAGTTTCTCAGGCAGAAATGTTGGTTTGTTTATATTTTTCATGTATACATATAAATGATCGTATATACATGTTAAATTAAAAGATGAAAAACAGGAAATGAGACAGTTACTCTAAAGCTTTGAGCTATTCAGTAGCCGAGCTGATCGACTGGCTTTGCAAAGCCCAAAGTGTTCAGATGATCTGTTCATGGCCTAAGTGCTTAGAGATAGCTGTGATTGTGCTGTATAAATAAAAGTGAATTAAGTTCTTAAATATGTCTGATTGTTAAAAAGACAATTGAGAGATAAAGAGAGAAGACAATACAAAGACATTTATTTATGTCAAAATCACAGAACCTCTCTTCAGTCTTACAACAGGCATATTCAGATTTTCAGCCTTTTCAATAATTAGAAATATGTCCTAAATGTATGTTTTTACCATTTTTATATAAACAAAAAGATACATTTGTGGGCACACAATAAACTATCAATGGACTGTCATTCATTTGTTATATATTAAACTACATAATCTGAGCATTAATGCTGGAAAACATGTAAAAAGAAATATGCTGTTTACTAAGTCTCAATTCATTTGTGGTTGCTCTGATACAAAAGTCACATTTTCATGAAACCAACACAGCTTAGGTAAGCCAATCATATTACAGAAGCCTCCTGATGTCACCACCACAGCTCTGCAGCTTCAACAGATGGACTGAAAGCACATAAAACTTTACCCTGAGAACAAGGTTTTAACAATGGGTTCAAGCACCCATCACAACAAACTGGGAGAACTGGTTGGTGTTCCAGGCAGACCTGCCCAACTTCTGCTCAATATCAACAATAATTTTTCAGCCATCTTGAATGTCGAATGGTGACACCAAGACTGATGTGGTGTCAGCTCCTGAGTCATAACAACCCCGGTCCTATCTGGACCAAAAAGACCATCAAAGGCTTCTGCCCACCGGCTGAGGTTTACTTAGTTGCTGTGAACCAGAGTGACAAAGAGGAAGAGTGAGCACAGAGAGATGGCCCCAGTCAGCACGGCTTTCACCAGCAACACCGTCCAACTGCCCAACAGGAAGACGTGGACAAACAACCTGAAGACAAAACGCAGAGAAACATGGTGTAAGTTACAGACCATCCATCAGACAAACAGAGGAATAGTGAGTTTATTCAAAATATTTTACATATTTCTTCAAACTGACCCATTTTCAACTCAGTCCACTCACACAAACAGAACAAGAAACCTTTCTTTGCAAGAGTTTTTAAAGATGCCAAGTTATGGCATCATTCTTTGGAGAATTTCTTTTACACTTAGATGTTGCACAACATACAAGTTTAGTAACGCCCTCTGATTACCTATAAACTGTATCGTTTCCATATAAGAATTAGGTCTTGTGAATGTTTGTCCAGTGTTATACTACCATCTTGTGGTTGACAAAATAAAGCGTAGCCACAACACAGGCAGTTGACCTCAGACTTAACTGAATTTTCTCTTAAGGTACCTACTGACTGTGAGACTTCTAGCAACTTCTTTTAAGTTTATTGCAAACCATAATGGCTCTAATGCACTTGTACTGGTGGAATGTATGGTGATAACACGAGCTGAATGGCTGTCTTGATTTCCTCCACTGTTTGGGTCCATGCTATGTCCTCTTTGGTGTAGTCATGATAAAGGCTAGAGGACACATCATATAAACAAGGCTTCAGCTGCCACATTTCAAATCGATTCTTTCTTTTAAGGTGAATGTAAATCCACAAACACTGCACACCTGTATGAGATTTTGTTTGACTTATTTTGCCCAATAAAAAAAAATATGGAAACAGTTCATGTTGATTTTGAGACTATGTTTCCATCAGTAATTATGTTTGCAATAGAAAAAGGAGAAGATATTGCTAAACATTTTTTGGTTCTTTTAAGGTGGAAAAGTTGGCATAGAGGAAGCTATGTTAAAGATTGACAGTGTTGCCCCACATCTGACACTGCACACCAAAATCCTTTTTTTCCTTTCACAAATTTATAACTATTATATAATTTCCACACCGTCAAATCAATCAATCAACAAATTAAAAAAAAGATATAAAGCAGCAGTTTACTGACCCAACATTATTTTTCCCAAAAGCAATTTCAGGTATATTACACAATTCCTAAACTTGCAGACGTTCATCAGATTTTATGATTTTAAGAAGTTTTTTTTTGCTTTTTAAAATTGATAAATATTACCGGCTTTGTACTGACAACTTTTAGGAGTCCTACACCTGGTTCAGGTTTTGAAGATTCCTATTGGTGGAATATTCCCCACACACCTCAGGTGAAAGTTTGGCACTGATGTAAAACTTGAGTTACAAATATAACTAAGGTTCTATGAATTCTGGATGATTGCCAGAGACAGTATGAAATACCCGGATATTCATCGCACCCAGCAAACGTCTCCTGCACAATCTTTTCATCAAGACTCTAAGTGACAGTTAACTCTGGTGGTTTAGTGGAGATAGACACTAGCTATGAAGCCTCTGGAGGATGAAACACAGCTCCAACCGAAGTTTACATGTCTAGTGGCATAGGCGGTAAGCACTGATGCTAGCTAATGGTAACAACTTACACAACATGCGCTTAAAGGTGAGAAGATGAAAAGGAGATGATTGCTGGGTGCCCTTCCCCCTTTATTGGGTTGCTTGCATTACCCAGGTCACATGTGACTTTTTATTAGGGCCCGAGCACTAAAAGTGCGAAGGCCCTATTGTAATTGGTATTGTGTCTTGACCTCTCCACATATACGCGACAGATATCCAGGTATTTCATACTGTCTCTGGCGCTCAGGAAGAATAAAAAAGAACCACTAGAAAAGATCCATTGTTTTCATTTAAGGTAACTCCCTGGTGAAGGCTCGTATGCCGAAACACGGAGTTTTTTAGGTTAAACACCAGTGAATAAAGGCATTTTAAATTTAATTTTTCAAAAAAAGAAGAGCGACTTGAAGTTTTTTGATGTTTTTGGTTCTCTTCTTTGTTGGAATCCCAAACACTATATTTTAATGTCTTCCTTCCATCTATATTTTTTCACAACTGCAACAATCTTTCTCTTGGCTTAATAGTAATAATAGACCTAGAAGTAGTCACACTGTGAGATGGGAATGAGTTTCTGACACTTTCTGAATTGTACCCTAGGCTATTTTTGGTGGCCATCTTAAAACCACCTTTTTTGGAGCCACAACCAAAGATGACACAACGATTCTTTCCTTTTGGTCATCTTTGGTCTGAGAAAGCCCAGAATTTGTTCTTCGCTCAACACATTCCTGGGAGTGGGTGAAAAAATAAATAAATAAATAAATAAAAAAAAAAATCACCCAACGTTAGTGTTCTATGGTTAACTTGGTGTATATACATACATTGTATATATTTGGCATATGAACGGCAACATGAAACATCCAAGACTTACTCCATTAAGAAGGCCTTGTACACACAGAGAGCCAGCAGCACAGTTACAGGCAGCCTGAAACTCTTTGGAAGGTCGTACCGCGTAAACATCCACACCACTGATGCCGTAGCAATGTAATGGACCTTTACACAGAAATAACCTCAAGTTACAATTTATATGGTTTTTTTTTTTACATATACAGTACTCGGCATATAAACAGTCACATTACAACAATGAAGATAATGCCAATATTTAACAGAGAAAAGGGGAGCAGGAATGAAGTAGTTTAAAGGTTGTATTTATCTGAACATGCAGAGAAGAACACTTTGTTTTTATTGTGATGTTTTCTGTAAAATCGCTACAAACAAGATGAGTCACCAGTGTCAAAATGTGAATTTCAAAAATGGTGAAATGGGAGTGGAAAACAAGCGCTATTAAAGGCATAAGATACAAGAAATAAGAGAGGAGAAGAACAGCAGTTACTCACTAAACTAATGTTCGAGTCAAAACTCATCTGGATGTATTTCCAATCAAACTCAATCCCTCTGGCTCCGACCCACAGTGGAAGACACCTGAAAAACCACAGCAGGATATTAACAGTGAGATATGGGACCCGTTTTCCATGTGTCATTGAAAAAATCCAAGATGAACCATGTGATCCTGGATCAGCAGATCTAGGTTACACCAATCTGGTTTGTTCAGTTCTTTAAACCACAACAGAATTACATTAGCCAAGATAATAGCACAGTCTTGTGGTCATTAACTAGGGTGTGTGTGTGTGTGTATGTATATACAGTGCTTAACAACTTTACCAGACCACCTGTCATAAAAACAAGAAAACAAATATTTTAGACATCTGTCAACTAAAAATGACATTGTTATTTATTATGCAAATAAACTGAATTCATTTTATATACCTAAATTTGAGCCAAAACACTGGACTTCTCTGAGAAGTCAGAAATTAATCAAGCACTAAAATTAATTTCTTTCTTCAGGAATGCAAGGCAATAACTGTAATTTGGCATCTTAAGAAAAAGAAAAAAAAGTGCTTTACAATTTTTTTTCTGCTTTTATGTAAAACAGTAAATTTGAAAATTCATAGATCACAACAATAATTATATTTTAACATTAAAAATATTTTGATTAAAGAGCTTGTGCATACCATTACAGAACACTGGATGTTTTCTCGTTTCATCGTTGACCACCACCTGACTGTATCAGTAATTTACATCCAACATTTGCTCTTCCTGTCACATGGAGTGAAGCTAGCAAACACTCCAGCTACACTCGATCAAAGTCATTTGTTTATGTTTGGATCCACACATAACCAGCTGCTAGTATCTCCTCCTCATGTGCCTTCGTAGCCTGGCTGTACTCAACTCAAATAAATTTCATATCATTTATTGAAGTGGTATCCCTCTAAAAGGAATGAGTGAGCGAAGGCAAAAGGATTTTGATGACCGCGCTATATTCTTTCCACTTGAAATGCTCTCATTATCTCTGGTTCGATTACAACCAGTTCCTCTCATAAGAACAGCGCCGCCATGATTAAGCAACACTGTTTAAGTTCCTCACATAATGCTGTTTACACTGAATAAAGCTGTCGCTGTGACTGCATATTAAACAGTTTGATCGAGCTAAAGCATTAATCGGTGCATGGAAAATGGGCCCCTGGTGTGTAGATGCGTAGGGCATTTTGATAAAGTGAAACATTAGTGCTGACCTCGACATTACAAGTTCTGCTGTTGCCCAGCCCATGGCAGCCACCATGATCTTGTACTCTCCTTTGCCAGCATTACGAGACATAACGAGATGGAGACCCAAAAGGTCTGCCAGGTCCACTGTGGCTTTCATAAATTCCTGAAACACAAACAAGCACATTACAGCCTAATGCACAAGCAGTTTTGTAGTGATATACACACATGACAAAAATGATAATCTTCCTTTCTTGTGGCATTACTGTGATTAAACACTCACCCCTACAAAGTCATAAGCTCCTGCTCCTCCTTCCCATGTGGGAAAAAATGTAGCTAGAAAGAGCATCTGAAACACCAAAAAATAAAGAAGCCTTATTTACGTACACTTGACACAAGGAAGTACATAACAGTTAAAGTTTGTGCTTTTTTTCTGCCACAGTTTAGCTTCAAAAACTATGACAGAGATTTTCATAACCAGAAAAACTGTCTCACCTTACAAAGTTGGACAAACAGGTATGTTGCTCCAGCTTGGACGCATCTCCAGAAGGCATTGTACTCTGAGCTAAACGGTGCACACACACATAGATACATTAGTTGAATAGTAGAACTTTAGAGCTTTATTATATCCATACAATAATGGTGAGAAAAGGCCTTAATTGAACATACTGCCAAATTCAAGAGCATACTATGCAGGTCTAAGAGGATTATGTGGACCCTCTCCCAAACCTCCAACATTACTAAGAAGATTATTAACAGACTTCCCAGTCTGGCAGCATATGTTACCACAAAGAAGGAGTACATGAAAGAGGTGTCAAAGTAGGGCTGTGCGATATGACCAAAATCTCATATCCCGATAGTGATATATATCACAATATAGTGCATTTTCAGTAAATTCAGTGAATAGTTTGTATAATCACCACATGGAAAGTACTATTTCTTTTTTATATTTAAATTAGATAGATAGATCGTGAGTCTGTATTGTATGGTGTGCTGCGGGCAGAAGCCTGTTCTAACATTTGAGTCTGTGGTATATTTTGAGTACCTGATGGGGTGTTTTTGCTTCTCATTCGTAAACTGTCTCCATACTCTTTCACGTGCTTCTTGCGTAGGTGGTAGAAGAGGTTTGTTGTATTGGAGTCTGTGTTGGGGACCGGTTTGCGGCATAATTTGCACAATACAGTTTTCTGGTCTGTGTCAGACTTTTCATAACCAAACCATGTCCATGCTACAGAGGTAGCCCCTCGTTTAGGAACGAGCTCCTCGGTTTACCCGGCACTGTCTCACCTTCTTGGCCATGCTGGTATTCTATCCGGCACTGTCTCACCTTCATTGGCCATGCTAGTATTCTATGTGTCTGCATCCACGTGGTGCCGTGGTGACTACTGCAACCCGTCATCCACAGCGATGAAAACATATTGCCGTAAACAGTGTATTTTGCGACACCACGAAATAAACGATAGAGTATAATATGAAACGATAGACGTTTTAATTTCGTCATCCGATATATTTCGTCATATCGCACAGCCCTAACAGTATATACCATTTTATTCAGATTTCCTATTAAAACAGCCTTTTTGATTGAAGCTCCTGCCGTTCATGCCCCAACACTGAACTCTTTTTCAAAGTCACTTTGAACATTTCCTCTGTCCATCATGTGAAAAAAAAAAAAAAACAGAATCATTTGAGACTGCTCAACATTTAATTCATGCCACAGAGCATGACTAAATGTTACGTAGTATACAGCACACCTGTGAGAAAGCATTTGTATGCATTATGGTTCTCCACTTCCTTTAATCGGATTTTTTCTTTATCACCCATCTGTATATTTGTTCAGGCTTTATTCCAAAATTCTAAATGCAGAACATTTATAAGCTCAAGAAAAACAATACGCTATGTGTGAACCTGAGCATACATGTCTTTGTAAATGTTTATGTTCATGCTAGTCTAAAGAAATGCAGCTTTTAAGTTGTCTGGGGTTGAAGCAATGAGCTAAAACCATGACAAACTACTAACAGGAGTTTCAATAGCAGAGCAATCGATGAGGCTAGTTCAAACAGAGGGAGCACAAGTATGACAGCTATATGTTTGTGTATGTGTGCGTACACACAGCAACGCACAAGTGGACTCTGGATTTGTCATATTGATTCAGTTCACTGCAAGAACAGCAAGAAACTGAGTAGTGGAATCATTATTTTGACAGTTACAAACCTTCTCCACACAGACTCATAGTCACACACAGTCTTGCACATACGGACAATCACAAACCAGAATACAGCATATAGCACTTCTTAGAATAGCATGCTTCCTGCATTCTTCACAGTCAAGTTGACATCAGATAAATTTCTTCCTGTGGAGTATATGTACATCCTACATACAAATAAGTGCACAACAATGCAATAAACAGTTGAGTTCATCACATACACATACACAAACACACAGACACCCCCGAGGCCAGAGTTCCTAACCTCGTCACAGTCTGCTACAGCAGCACATCGATCAATGTGCCCCATAAAGACAATGAGGATGTGAAGGGCAGAAGAGCAGAGCTGAATAAGTAAGGCGAGACAGGAAAGGTTTGAAAACAACTACAGCAGCATACTGTATGTTTGACCTCATGATAATAAGGCAATTTCACATAGGTATTGAATTTCAATACATACCTCTTGGTGTCCAGAGAACGTAGCTCCTAAACCTTAAATAATGATTGTTTTGAACATCACATTTCGATGTTTGAAACAAAGTAATGTAAGATAGATTTTTTTTTTGTAATTTTGTAAGTTTTACTCTGACGTACATTTCACAATAATCCTTTGCCGTTAGCTCATTGAGAATTTGATCAAAACTACACAGCAGGAATGAATGAGAGAATGTGGGTAGAATGGCAGGCAGAGAAAGAATTTTTTGCTGAGATCACATTAAGTTACAAAATGAAGAAGGATGAATAATGAAGAAAAAACAAAACTACGTTAGAATGAGAAGAGTGGTGAGAGAGGAAAATGCCAAGAGCCAAAGAAAAAAAAAGGGGATATACTGTTAAAACAGACCCGAGAACAAAAGGAGATTGATTCATGTGGATTTATGCTCTGGAACTGAAGTATTTAAGAGCAGGGCAAAAGTAAAATGAACCAAGGGTGAAGGTGAGGACACATGGCCCTTTAAACACTAGGTGTTCCCAAACCTAAAATTTGAGGACAACTGAGCTGCCACCTCAGTAAATGGTGTTAAAAGACTTGCTATTTTCTATAGGGTTGAGTGTTTGCAGACACATAGTGTACTAAGAGAACGATTTCTCAAAGTTTTGTAAGGCTGAAATTGGACTTTGAAGTGGTCAATGGGTACTGACAAAATGGGAAAAAGCAGCGAGACTTTGAGAAGTGGAGGGGTTAAACTAGTAGAGTGAAAATCGAGGAAAAGAAAGTGGAATAAGGAAAAGAAATCAGGTGGGTTCACAGGGTTCATTTGCCAATAGTTGGGAAAAAGTTTAAGGGTGCACGGGGTAGAGGAGAATGAATCAAGTGGATTGGTTGTAAATGCGGAGAGGTAAACTAGATGAAGAAAAGTAAAGTTGGGTGCTCTAAAGGAGAATAAGTTATGAGAGAAAACAAAACAGGGAAGAAATGCAAATGTGAGGCAATTTTCAACAGTAGCTGAAAATGCTGCAGCTTTGCAAAGGAAAAAGGAAATAAGATGAGAAAAGAAGAGAGCATGTCCCTGCAGTCACAAGCGAATACGTCATCAAATTAGATTGTCATTACCACACTCATTAAACTGTCATTATTAGCATCACAAACACAGATGCTACTTTATTTTCCTCTCTCATCTTCCCTTTCTACTATATCGTCTCCTGATCATGTTGTGTCTGTAAGGAAAGTAATCAGATAACTCCTGGAAGCTAAGCGTCTTGAAGGTCTGAAACTATTAATAGCAATCTGTCTTTTTGTGGACTTCACATCAACATCTCTCTAACTGTGGCAGTGACTTGCCACAATGGATCAGAAGATGGACCGAAAAGAAGACATCCAAAGAAATACCTTGCAAAGCATCTTGATTCTTGCAACATTGAAAAAATCACAGTCGCAAAACTTTGGATTCAAGAGGAGCAATGTGGACTCCGTCCTGGCTGTGGAGCAGTGGACCAGATCTTCACCCTTGCAGGACTTCTGGAGGGATCATGGGAGTTTAATGATCCAATCTACATGTGATTTCCCAGGTTCCCCAGGGGCACCTGTGGGGTCTACTGCAAGAGTATAGGGTTCCAGACCCGCTGCTATGGGCCATTAGGTCCTTGTATATCCAAAATGAGAGCTGTGTCTACATCCTTGACAAAATGTCAAGCACGTTTTCAGTGGGTGTTGGATTTCAAAAGGGTTGCCCCTTGACTCTCATCCTGTTCTTAATTTTCATGGACAGGATCTCAAGGTGTAGCCAGGGTGAGGAAGGCATCCACTTTGGAAACTTCAGAATAGCATCTCTGCTTTTTACAGATGATATGGTTCTCTTGGCTTCATCAGAGTGTGGTCTCCAGCATGCTAAGCAGGCTAAGCAGGGTATTCCAGACATCCTTCTCCCCCTACCGCACTTTCCACTTCCTCCTGGGGGATCCCAAGGTGTTCCTGGGCCAGAGAAGAAACGTAATCTCTACAGCAGGTTCTGGGGTCTCTTGCCTGGAACACCTCCAAAGGGAGATGCCCAGGAGGCATCCTAACCAGATGCCCGAACCACTTCAACTGGCTCTTTTTGACTCACAGGAGCAGCGGCTCTACTCTGAGATCCCTCCAGATGTCTGAGCTCCTGACCCTATCTCTAAGGCCAAATCTAAGGCCATGGTTCTTTGACATAGCCTCAGATTTAAGGAAAATAATGGAATACTCCCTCTGGGTTGGGAGAGAGATGCTGCCTCAAGCAAGGAAGTTAAAGTATCTTCTTCATTGTGGCGGGGTGTGATTTGTGGTTCAGCTGCAGGGGAGGGGTGGAGCAGTGGGTTCAGGGGGCAGTACCAGAGGAACTGCACAGGTGGGGCTCATCAGGCGAGAATGAGCTCTTCTCTTTGGAGCGGCACACCGGGGACCGAGAAGAAAGGCGGACCACACGGAACTGGGTGGTCCTGGGTCTTTCCCCACAGGACCACAGCCACCGCTTCTGGGGAAGCAAGATGGGGCCGGAGGACTGGCCCTTCACCTGGCGGCTGTATAACGCCGCGGCCAGCTGGCTGCAGCCTGGGCCCATGGAGGGGGAGGCGAGAATGCTGCAGAACATTGTCCGAGAGCGGTTTGTGGAGGGGCTGCCACCGGAGGAGGTGGAGTGGGTCCGTGGTCGTCGGCCGACCAGTTTGTTTGACGTGTTGGAGCGGGCGGAGGACTACTGTGCGGGATGGCTGGGGCACCCCCTGAAACAGCACTGGGTCAACAACCCAGGAGCCATGACAAGCATATCTAAAATCAAAACAACAGTCTGTGCAGATTTACAAACCACAGAGAGCACTTGGAACTCAAACATACATTTACAGACTATTAGTAATTGATAAAATAACTCATTTGATTCACCTAAAATATTCTGATTTTTTCATAAACTCCCTCAGTGGCTATAGTACATATTCACTCAGACAGTCTCTCTTTGAGTCCCAAGTTGACCCACTCCACACTTACTAACTTGGTCACTGCTTTGGCTCTGGTGTGTCTCAACTACCAGTCCCATTCCCATACACTAAACTTATGCCCTCTCTTTTATGAATTCAGTTCCAGGTTATTTGCCAGCCAATCATATGCTCAATTACAGCACGCCCTTACATGCCTGAGATGTCCTGCTGGAAAAGCAGAAGAACAAAAAGAACTATTCTATACACGCATGGAAATTAACAGGAAGATATATTCCAGTTAAGGGACTCATTCCTCATCGACATAATGTTGTTTTCACCTGTCTGAGGTTGTTACATTTGTTAGACACCCAAAGCCCTTCTTAAGCTGCCCCTAGATTGATCCTTTGTGTTCATTTATTCTTCCATTCAGTCTCTTTTCAATGTGCGCCTCAAAGTTTTCAAAAACTGTTGAGCTGAAAGATGTTCAGTCACAATGCTGATGCTGATAGTAATCAAAAATGGCAGAAAAGTATAGCACAATGTGCACATAACTAATGGCTACATTTTGCTTTTTACCATCTCATACTGACTATACATTTTGTTGTAAATTTAAAACATCATCATTAATGTCATATACAGTGTATACTACTTAATTACTGAACAATATAGTTATTTGCTGGCTATATAAATTCATTTGTTTTAAAAAATATATATATTCTAAGGTAATGATAGTTATTATTCTAAGATTTTTTTAGCACAGGATTAACCATACCATAAGTTCATGAGTCTAGATGGAGCAGACATGTAAGGGAGAGAAATAAAATTCAGTACTTTCCTGGTCGGTCGAATATATTAAGAGAAAACAATGAGGCATTCCATCTATCCAAATGAGCATATCCACTTCTTCATATCTACTTACTGCCCCCCCCACCCAAAACCAAGTAGGAATGTGGCTTCTTGCCCCACTTCTTTGACTATATCATAGATGAGGACTTTAAATCACTCCACATTTTAAGGAACAAGTCTATCATGAGCAGTAGTGTAAAATGATCCTTCTTTCCTCACCGGCAGTGGAAGGTTAGCCTGAGAAATGTTCCCAGGTTTTGGATTACTTTGCTGTACTAAATCAATTACACTACCTGCAAAATCAGACTCTTTCACAACAAGCAGAGCTTTCTTTTCCTGTCAGGCGTGCCCCACCACACACACTTCTTTCTGTTGGTGTGTTGGATGTGTATGGTTCTCCATTGTTTTTGCTTCACCC